>NQLW01000032.1:992485-1105369 GCA_002312845.1 Kalanchoe fedtschenkoi | reverse complement strand
CTAGTGCAAGAGTTTCAAAATAATCAACACCTTGTGTTTGAGCGAAACTTTTTGAAACTAATTTTGCTTTTTATATCTGTCAACACTCCCATCTACTTTGTATTTAACTTTGAAGATACGTTTTCACCAACTACTGTCCAATTACCATTAGCCTCTAGAGCTTAAATTTTAGAATTCATTGCCTGAATCTAGTAGAAATTTTTGGAGTCATGAGTATAACTAGATGGTTCTGGTACTCTTGATATGACGGCGACAAATGTCACGTAATTAAGAAGAATTAATGTTATGGTAGGATATATAATTGGAGATAGGATGTCTAACATGTTTCTCAGAAGAAGTAGATGATGGTAATTCAGCTAAGGAAGACATAGCATACACTAGTATAGATCTTGACTTAAACCTTGTTTCTATTTACCACGCTTCCTATTAAGAGGCGTGGTTAAAAGTAAAAAAATAAGAATATTAAATTAATATTGCATACTTATTACAACTTTTATTGAAATAAGGTAATAGGTATACAATATCAATTTAATATTTTTATTTTGTACTTTTAACCACGCTTTTAGTAGGTAGCAAACACATATTACCACGCTTAAGACCATCAATCATATTAGGTAATTTATTTATTTTTTTCTAACCTAACAACCAGTTTCCACGATTTTGGTAAGTCTATTACCACACTTGTGATTTTTAACCGTCCTAAAAGACTTCCAAATAAGACCTTCATTCTTTTATAATTAAAGAACTTCTCTATCCCCAGTCATCTCAACTCAAATCTTGCGAAAACCTAATCTATCAATCTGGCGACTAGCGAGGCAAGAAATGACGAAATGAAAGCTGCAATTTGCTTTGGATCTCGCCAAACTTCAGCCCCCTTAATCCTAGTGCGGTGCCGTGTGGCGACGGCGGTTGACGGAAACAAGGGAGACTAGATGAAGGCTGGATCTAGTGACGACTCAAATTCTATGACCTAGATCCAAGCAATCGTGACTAGATCTGGTGATGTGAAGACGCAAGGTTACACGGCGACTAGACGAAGGCATACTACTATACATATAGTCGGCCAGATCTGGGTAAGGTTATCAACAGGACTATGATCTGCGCATGCGGCTTTGCAACATCTTTTTTGAAGGTCTCAGGTCGTTAGAAGGTTCGCTCACACACATCTTCATCTCACCCACGATTCATCAAAGAAATATAGCCTAAATTCTTCGTCAAGTCTCTCACCACTCAGCTCGCAATCCATGCCTGCTTTACCTCCAGCCATCTTGCCCCAGCCCCAGCCAACCTCTTTCAGGTACTATTCCTTTTCTCTCTATTCATACATTAGACGAAGCTGATCGATATCCAATTTTTAAAATTTTTGTTTGTTATTTGAATTTCTTTGAATTTTTTATTTTTCCTAAAGTTAAATTGCAGTGCTTATTCTGTCATATGTAACTAAAATTTGTTTCGGAAAAAACTCCTTTTTCACTTTTCCACATTTTTTTATTTGTATTTAGTTAAAGCTGGAATTAGGCGTTTAAAACTTGCTGGATTTGATGCTGGCGGGATCGCCCAACTTGGCATATGTGGCTCTCTATCATTTTGTTTTTGCTGTTGAACTTGGAAGGTAAATGCTTCTGCCACTCTATATCCACAGTGTCTTGATAAGTTTATCTTAATAACATTGCTTTGTTCAGTGTTGGGTGGCACTCCTACTTTTGCTACATCAATGGAAAGATTGAGATTTGTTATATATATGGAATACTTATATTTCCCATATTTCAGCGGAAGAGGGGGTACTCGAAAGGGAAATTGGACATATGCTCACTCTACACCAGCAACTACAGCCACAGCAGCAGCTTCCGACTAGATACCAACATAGCAACAGCGGAGGCCAAAATTTCTGATTCGCAAACAGGGGTTAACTCGTGATTTGATCATCAAATTTCTTTATTTCCTTTGCCACTTTTTTCTTATTTTTTATTTATAGTATCATACATTATTCTTGTAAGTAAAAATTATGAAATAAATATTTCATGGATTTCTAGTGACTCCTTTCTAATCAATTTTTGTAATTACTTTTGCAACTAGAAAAAGCAAAATGCGGATATGAATAGATGTGGTAGTGAAGATTAAAAAAATCAATTACCACGCTTTTGAAGCATGGTAATATGTTATTGACACCCTTTTAAATATGAAGAACCTATTATAATGCTTTTGAGCTTAAAGCCTAGTAACAGGTTCTTCTCTATTACCATGTTCTGTACTTTATTAATTATGATGGCCGTATTCACCACACTTGAAAAATGTGGTAAAAACTTTAAAATAAACGTGGTATTAAGTCCAAACTTCTACTAGTGATAATAAAAAAATTTGCAAATAATTGGTCTGCCCAGTAGGTTGTGGATATGGATTATGTAATAAGTTATGTGATGATTGATGGTGTCTGTTCATTAAACCAGTTAAATTGACTCGTATTCACTAAGATTTGATTATCTCGAACTAATTTATTCTGAATCATGAGTCATAATATCTTACTAGAGGACACTTATGATTAATGGGCTCTATCTCATGGCTGAATAAGAATAAACCTAAAGGATCGCACACAATCAAGTATGTGATATTAAGTTGAGTAGAAACTGAATAAGATTCGGTCCGAATATGATTCGACTCAATTCACATCTGATTTGGATAAACCATATGAGTTAAATCCATGAGTATGACTCATAGATAAGACCCACTGGGTCTGGCTCACTGGCAAAAACTCGAAAACTCAATTGATGGCCTTGGCCCATGGGCTGAAGCCCAGAAATCCGGATCTGGCTATAAAGAGAAGCCTAGGACTTCTGTTTTCAAATGATGTCACAATTTCCATAAATTGATAACGGAAAACACACTAGTGAGAGAGGGTTGTGTGTATTCAGGAGGAGCTAGTACTCCAGCCAGATGCGGTATTTACACTTGTGTGTGGATACCATTGTGTCACCTGACGCACAGAAGAAACAAGACAACTGAACAAGATTATCTAGTATTACAATTTATTTCATTATTTATTTTCTTTTGGAATTTTAATTCAGATCTAGATTGAAAATGATCTGAATCAGAAATAGATAATCTATTCCTAAATCTGTATCTAATATTTCAGATTAACCCGAAAGTCACGAAATTAGTTTTGTGGTGTTCCGGATTCGGTTTTATGTCACCTGGTTCAGAAATCTAAATTGGCATTTAAGTGGGGGATTCTTAACTTTGATGACATGGGTGAGAGAGGTGACAATGGAATTAGAGAGGATGGTAGAGATGTGAGAGATGGACAAGATAGAGGAGATAAAGGTCTTACTACGGATGAACCAGGACTAGAAGGGACAGGAGCAAAAATTGATGGACAACATGAGGAATGACCAGCAGTAGGGAAATAAGAAATAGAGGGTGCAGTGAGGTTGTCTGCAGGTAAACTAGAACTAGTACAACTTTTAGATGTAGCATAGTGAAAAGGAAAAATATGTTCAACAAAAACTACATCTCTGTTACAGCAGACACTTTTAATATCAATACCATTTAGTTTGTAAGCCTTTTCCTAAAGGGATATCTAATAAACGTACTTTTTTCTTTGCCCTTGCATCAAACGTATCTCTATAAATTTTAAAAGTTGAACCAAAGTAAAGACATCCAAAAGTTTTCAATCAAACAGTATTTCTGTAGGGCATTTATATTTTAAAGCTTTGGTTGAAAGTCTGTTTATAATCTATGCTGTTATAAGTATAAAATCTCCTCAGAAAGTTATTGGAACTTGAGATTAATGCTTTTGAGATTTTTAACAAGTGTCTGTGTTCTTTCATATTTTCCATTTTGTTGAGGACTCTCAACACAAGTAGTTTGGTGTAAAATACCATGCCCTTGCAAAAATAACTGGAAAGACGAGTTAGGAAATTAGAACAGAAAAATTGATTTACAGCATATGAGTAAAAAAGCATAACATGTTGTAATACTTCAGTGTTGTTGTGCAGTAAGTATATCCCAGTACACTTGGAAAAGTCATCAATTATTGTAAGAACTTACTTAATCATTGTACGTTTCATGCCTATAAGGACCCCCAAACATCGTAATGTATGGATTCAAAGTATGATTTTGTTATTGTGTAATTACAAGAAAAAGAATTTTTGGTCTGCTTTGCCAAGGGATAAATCTCACAAATTGTGTTGAGAAGGGAAATTGGGTAGGTTAATCTGGTGAATATGTGGAAGAGTGGAAAAAGATGAATGACCTAAAATGTAGTGCAAAGAATGTGGTTGGAAAAAAATTACCAGGATTGACTGATGATAAAGTGGATGACTGACTAAAGGGAGAAATTTTTTAGCATGATACAAATCTTGGTGCGGATTACCAATCAATAATTTTGAGTGAAGGTAATGCTAGTATTAGCATGAGAAAGAAGTAGTTAAACTAAAATCAGATTGGACTAAAATTTAGATGCAAGAAGAACATTGTTCAATGTAAGATAAGTAGTAGGTTTGACTGTGCCAATTTTTTTTATGAGAGTGGATTCTCCATCTGGCATGTGGATGAAAGAACAATAAGTAGAAATATTTTGAAGAATATGAGGATTAGATGTTATATAGTGTGTGCCACCCTAATCCACAATCCAAGCATTATTATTAAAGTAATTAAAAAACTGAATGATTTACTAGTCATAGCACTATTGATAATGACTTCAGAATTTAGTGTAGAGTTGTTCTTGGTAAGCATATGGATAAGCTCTTGAAGTGCATTAGATGAAAATTGGAAAGATTTAATCTTTGGAATCATAGACTCAGTGGCAGAAATAGCTTCTTCAGAGCCAGTTACTTTATCACATGAGTGAATTGTGCAAACTCCTTTCTGTTTGCAATTTATTATGGTGTATGTGGCCTATAATATTTGTGACTTTGAATAAGATCAATGAGCTTATAACATTGATATCTAGCATGTCCTGGTTGCTTACAATATGAGCATTCTATTGCATTTTTCTTTGACAAATCACCTTTAGTTTTATCACCTTGTCTATAAACTAAATTGTAAGATTTTGACGAAAAGCTGTGGCTTCATGTCTGATTGTATTAGTCGCCTGTCTTTGTCTCTCTTCTTGAACAATCATGACATAAATTACCTCAAATTTCGGTAGTGGTTTGATCAATAAAATGGTTCCTCTAATAGCCAGGTACTCAAAGTTTGGACCCCATTAGGAATAGAGTAACATCATCTTCATTTTTTTCTTCTTTTTCACTCTTATACTTTCTGCAATTGATTGGGAAATCATGCTTATCGCCGCTGCCAAAGCTTGGCCACTACTTCAACTTGATGTGAATAATGCATTTCTTCATGGAATTCTTGATGAAGAAGTTTATATGAAACTTCCTCCCAGTTTCTATGATAAGGCTAGGCGTCAAGGCAAAGTTTGTCGACTACTGAAGAGCCTTTATGGTTTAAAGCATGCATCTCGGCAGTGGTATGCCAGGTTTAGTTTTGCTTTATTGGATTTTGGTTTTATTGCCAGCCTTAATGATTCCTCACTCTTCATACATCGTCGTGATAGTGATCTCATACTTATCTTGGTTTACGTTGATGATGTGCTTCTCACTAGTATCTCTTTGGACCTCATAGCTGCTGTCAAAGCCTTCCTCGATTCACAGTTCAAGACCTGCCAAATTTTTCCTTGCACTAGAGTTGGCTCGGTCTTCTTCTGGAGTTTTCCCTAATCAGCGCAAGTATGCTCTTGACATCCTATTTGATACTGGGTTTTCTTATTCTAGACCATGTGCTACTCCCATGGGCACTAAGCACCGTTTATCACTTTCCACCCCTGCATTACTTCCTGATCCTGAGTCATAGCGGCACCTCGTTGGTAAACTGATTTATCTTTCAGTTACTCGCCCGGATCTTGCGTACTCTGTACATGTGCTCAGTCAGTTTATGAGTGCGCCAACTCGTGATCATCTTTGAGCTGCTCACCGTTTTTTACGTTATTTGAAAACTGCTCCAGCTCAGGGTTTATTTTTCTCTGCTACATCAAATCTCTCACTGACGGCTTATTGTGATGCCGATTGGGCGGCTTGTCCAGTATCTCGCCGCTCCATTACTAATTATTGTATCCTTCTTGGCCATTCTCTAGTATCTTGGAAAACCAAAAAAGCAGACAACAGTCTCCCGAACTTCGGCTGAATCCGAATATCGCTCGATGGCACAATGTTGTTTTGAGGTCTCTTGACTCATTCGACTTCTTGGAGACATGGGCATCTCTTCTCCTCTTCCCGGTCCTTTTTATTGTGACAATAATGTAGCGATTCACCTTGCTCATAACCCGTTTTGCCATGAACGCACCAAACATGTGGAGATTGATTGTCATCTTTTTCGTGAGAAGATTGCTTCTCACATCGTTCTCCCACAACATATTTCTACCACTGCTCAACCTGCTAATATTTTTACAAAATCTCTCTCTAAAGATATGTTTCATACTTTTCTTTCCAAGCTCACTGTGTCGAATTTCCTCCACCGTCCAGTTTGCGGGGGTGTTGAATGAAGGGATATGATCTGTCAGTTTACATAATTCATAGGGTCAAATTGATAATAGTCTTAAACTACATGATATAAATGTATTTTAGATAAATAAGCATGTTATTGCTAAAAGGCTTAAAAAGGTATTACTGTACGGGAAATAGTAAGACTTTTTGCTATCTTAATAAAAAAGATGAGAAGTTTCTGATTTGCATCGACGGTGATCTGGCGGTTGTTCCGTCCTGCAATTTCTTCACTCATTGCATTTGCATCAAACCTAGTAGACAACTTACAGACACGGACAGGACACATAGATTGAAAATTCAACAAGCTGTTATGTTATCTAACATCATCAGCGTTGTCAAACATGGACACGACATGTTCTCTGCTCCTGTCAGCCTGATCGCCTCCTGGCGGTGTTTCAAGGAGGATCTGCTGCTCCTCGACGCGTCTCCGTCTAGTCGTGCTAACGAAATCCAAAGCCACTCTATGCTGCTGCACCACCAGAACTGAAGCGGTGCTTCCAAAGTCTTGGGACGTCAGCATGCCTCCTACCACTCCCAGCTCCGGGCACTCGCTCCAGTCCTCCAGCCCCCGCAAAATCTCCGAGGGCGGATGGTGCTTTCCCACCAGTATCAGGTCGAACCGGTCATCCGAAAGAATCTCCTTGATCGTGCCGCCTAAGGCCACTCCGTCTTTGATCGGTTGCTCGAGGTAGGCCAACCTTTCGTTGCCCGAGTTCTGCCTTCGGATCGAGTTGATGTACTCCGTCTCGAGCTTCGCGTTTCTGGAGCTCATTGTGTCGGGGAGGATGAGTCTGAAGAGGGTGAACATCACTCTCCCGTGGCCCGCCATCCGGTGGCCGTAGGTCAAAGCCTCCATGTCGCCGTCGCAGCCCATGAAGAGCGCGAGGACGTGGTAGTCTGCGGGAGTGTTGATGATGGCCAAGGATCCGTTGAGGATGCCTCGGTCGACAAGGATCTCGACAGAGCACGGGGCCTTGGACAAGACATTGGTGTTAACGTTCTGAATGTGCCAGTGGACGGATCCGACTGATCCGTCTATAGCCCATTGCTTATGGAACTGCACGATCATGATCGTGACCTGCCGTTCCGCCGCGACTTGCACGATGTCATCCTGCATAGTCTCAAAGTGCGAAACGGTGGTGAAGAACCCGTTTCGCACTTGATCTGCGCACAGTGCTAGTGGTGCGCCTTGTAGTACTTGAGCGCGCGTTGGTGATGTGGTTGGATTTCGAGAGGTTGGGCTCGAGGGCGTGGGTCGGCTGCTCGCCGTACGCCATCAGGATCGGCAGCGAACGGCCCACCAGCTACATAGCGATGACCACGACGGGCTGCTGGGGCGTCGGGTTCGAGACTTCAAGCAGGTTGATGATGGTCGGGACATTCTCCTGGCTTTGGATGCAGACCATGACTCGTAGCTCCGAGTCCCGCTTTGAGTTCTGGAGCGTGTTCCGCTCCATCGCCATGTAGATTTCCTCCGGGTCGTAGAAGAGCCGGACCAGCGGCGGAACCAGAGTCGTCGTGACCATCACCGAGATCACTAGTTGTTAAGGTTCTTAGGACCAAACGTCAACGTTCTGCGTCTGGGAGTGCAGGAGCGGAAAATTTCCATCTCAACTAAAGATCATGAAGCGTCGTTGTTTACAGAGTAAAGCGTCGTCGTTTTAGTTAAAGGCTTCTGCCTCAGCCACTGTTTCCTCTCTGTTTTGTTATATATTTTTCAGAATTCTTTGTTCGAACTCAAGCTTCATTTTCTCACATCGAGTTCTAATAAAGGTTCTGTTATTTAGTCGAGTGGCTCCCTGAAACCCTAAATCGTCTTTCATGGTATCAGAGCCATCTTGATCGATTTGATGCAGAGTCAGAGGACGCTCTGATCACAAACCTGTAAGTTCCCAATCTGTTGATGAATTTCTGTTCAGAATTCTTGGTGAATTTCTGTCAAATTCTTGGTGAATCTTGTCAAATTCCTGCTCGAATCGTGCTCAAATAAACCACTGGTTTCTGGAAAAATAGCAATTATTGTTGATGAAACTACTCATGATGTTGAGGATGTGGTTCATACTGTTGAATCAAGTCATCTTGGCAGTAAGGATTCTGAAGCAATTCTGTTCAATTCTCGCCATCCATACTACATTAAACCTTGTGAGCATTTAGGCACTCATATAACTACAATCATCTTGTCCGGAATTGAAAATTTCAAGCAATGGAGAAGAAGTCTAGTTATGGCCTTGTTCACTAGAAATAAACTAGGCTTTGTTTACGGAACTGTTAAAGTTCCTGATGTTGAATCTGAGCAATGGTATGATTACTCATGTGCTAATAGTACAGTTGTTGCATGGATCAATAACTCATTGGTTCCAGAAATTGCACAAACAGTGATGTACATTGCAGAAGCTTGTGAAGTATGGACAGAACTGATAACCAGGTTCAGCACAAACATATGGTCCAAGGAAAGCTCAACTCATGGCTGAATACTATTCTTTGAAGCAAGATTATGTGACAGTAAACTTAAAGGTATGAAAGATGATATAAAGAATATGATGACTGTAAGAAGCTGTGACTGCAGTACCAAATGTTCAAACCACTCAGATGAAAGAAAAGAAGAAGAGGTCATTAACTATGCATTTCCTGATGGGTTTGAGGGATGAATTTCTTACAATAAGGAGTACTGTTTTACTTATGCAACCAGTACCAAAAATTGAAGCAGCCTATTCTATGGTTATTCAGGAGGAGAATCAAAGACAAAATGCTATAAAGAACATTACTGATGCAACTGCGGAGGACAACTTATAACCCAAGCCAATCTGTAGACAGAAAGTTTAACAAAAATACAGCTGGTAGTACTGAACAAAATGCAATTGAATGTTTTTATTGCAAAAAGACTGGGCATACAAAAA
The DNA here is from genome assembly GCA_002312845.1 of Kalanchoe fedtschenkoi. Taxonomy (NCBI): domain Eukaryota; kingdom Viridiplantae; phylum Streptophyta; class Magnoliopsida; order Saxifragales; family Crassulaceae; genus Kalanchoe; species Kalanchoe fedtschenkoi. Next base: position 1,095,930 of record NQLW01000032.1, on the reverse strand, counting down.
TTCAATTTTACAGGTTAGTTCGATATCCTGAAAATCATAGATTTTATAGGCCTCCAACACCTCAACAGTTAGCCAATAGAAAAAGGTTTGCAACTTATCCTCAAGCTCACAGTGTTCTACAAGATTCACACAGTAGAATGTCACCCAAAAATGAGACAGAGTCACTCAGTTTTACATCAGCTGAAGTTCAGGAACTATTGAAACTGATGAACTCAAAGGCATCAACAGACTCCATTACTCCTTCAGCCAATACTGCAATGTCAGGTAAAATTCATAGTTTTTCAGCTGTAATTGATAACAATGCCTGGATTATTGACTCAGGAGCCACAGACCACATCACCTCTAAACTTCATCTTCTACAAAAACCAAGACCAGTTCACTCTTCCGTTTATCTACCTAATGGAAAAGTATCTTCCATAACTCACTGTAGCATAGTTTGTCTTACTCCTTCTCTCACACTCACTAATGTCCTATTTGTACCATCCTTTCGTACAATCTTATATCTGTGACACAACTTCTTCATAGCACCTCAAATACACTAACCTTTACCCATGACAATTGTGTTTTACAGGACCATACATTGAAGAAGAAAACTATGATTGGTAACCAGCTTCAAGGATTGTACAAATTAGTCATTCCCACTAAACCAGAATCTCCTTCAGCACTTACATGTTCCACCTCAGTTGACTCCAGCCTTTGGCACCTAAGGTTGGGTCATGCTCCATACTCCATCATCCATAAAATTTCTTCGTTTCACTTCTCAACAAACTCACATACTCTACCATGTGAAGTCTATCCACTAGCCAGACAAAAGTCACCTTGCCTTATTCATCTAGTTCAACTAAAACCACTCGTGTGTTTTAAATCATTCATTGTGACATTTGCGGTCATTACAGTCACAAAACCTATGATGGATACTCCTTTTTTCTCACCATTGTAGATGATTTCACTAGATGCACTTGGATATACCTTCTGAAAAGCAAATCAGATGTCATTACCATTTTACCTAGTTTCTTCTCATATGTTGAAACCCAGTTTGAGAGTTCTATCAAGACCTTGAGATCCGATAATGGATCAGAATTTGTCAACAAAAATCTCACTGCTGTTCTATTCTCTAAAGGTATTCTACTTCAAACAACATGTGTAGAATCTCCCCAACAGAATGGAATAGTGGAAAGAAAACATAGACATCTTCTTGAACTTGTTAGAGCTCTTAGATTTCAGGCTCAACTTCCTCATCATTTCTGGGGTGATTGTGTTCTTACTTCAGCCTATATCATAAATAGCTGCCCACCAAAGTATTGAACAACAAAACAACTTATGAAATATTGTTTCAGAAATCTCCTGAATATTCCCACATGAAAGTCCTTGGCTATCTTTGCTATGCCTCCACTCTCAAAGCCCATAGAGATAAACTTGCTCCAAGAGCCATTAAATCCTTGTTTCTTGGATATCGTTTTGGAAGAAAGGATATAAACTAATTGATATGTCCACTAAAACCATCTTCTATAGCCGAAATGTAGTATTTTTTGAATCCATCTTCCCTTATCAGAAAAATATTTCTTCTTCTATACCTGACCAAACTTGACAGCCACAACATTGTCCTCACTGTAAAGACACATCCTCCCGTATTCATTCCACTGAACCACAAATTGTAACCACTGATCCTATCCATTCTTTTTCTCCAACCTCAGATATTCCTATATCACCATCAGACCCTCAATCTCTCACCATTCCAGAGTCTCCACACCCACCTAGACCTAAAAGATCTCATCATCGTCCCTTAAAAAATAATGACTATATTTTACCTTCCACATCTGGTTTACCATCATCTCAGGTTTCTTCATTAGTTAAGGTACCTTTTCCTATATCTCATTTTGTTTCATATGCAAACATAAAACCTTCTTATCTTACCTACATCATGTCTATTTTCAAACATGCTGCACCTACATCCTACACACAAGCTGCTAAAGATCCCCACTGGGTCTCAGCCATAAATACTAAGTTACAGGCATTGGAAAGCAATAACACTTAGGAAAATTGTGGATTTGCCTGCTGGAAAGCAAACTGTTGGGTGTAAATGGATTTTCAAGATCAAATACAATGCTGATGGATCCTTGGACAAATATAAAGCGCGTTTGGTAGCCAAAGGTTTTACACAAACTTATGGGATGGATTACTTTGAAACCTTTGCTCCAGTCGCCAAAATGACCACTGTTCGGGTTATTATTGCCATTGCTGCTATTAAAGGGTGGATCTTGTCCCAACTAGATGTCACTAATGCATTCCTCCATAGTGATCTTCAAGAAGAAGTATATATGAGTATACCACCTGGTTACAAAATTACTGACAAAGGTTCCTACAACAAACCAGTTTGTAAACTGCTGAAATCTCTTTATGGATTGAAGCAAGCTCCTCGCCAATGGTTTCACAAGTTCTCCTCCGCCCTAATTACTTATGGTTTTTCTCAGGGTCACAGTGAACATAGCTTATTTACCCTTCATTCCTCCTCCTCCATCACAATTTTACTTGTGTATGTAGATGATATTCTGGTTACTGGCAGCAATCCAGCTCTCTGATCTCAAACAATTTCTTGCTACTCAGTTCATCATCAAAGATTTGGGCACTCTTCACTACTTCTTGGGCATTGAAATAGCTCGATCTTCCAAAGGCATTATCTTGTCCCAAAGGAAGTATGCTCTTGAGATTCTGTCAGACACTGGATTACTTGGATGTAAACCCAGTTCTACTCCAATGAATCCGACTGCAAAACTCCATATGCATAAGCATGAAGCTCTACATGATCCAGAGCCTTATCGGCGACTGATTGGACGGTTAGTATATCTAACCATCACTCGTCCAGACATCTCCTATGCAGTTCATCATCTCAGTCGATTCCTAGCAAGTTCCAGTAAATCACACTTGGATGCAGCTACCAAACTTGTTCATTATCTAAAGAATGCACCAGGGCAAGGCGTATTTTACTCCTCTACTACTGATCTCTCTCTTACTGCTTACTGTGATGCCGATTGGGGGGCTTGTCCTGTGTCCACGCGATCAATCTCAGCCTGCTGCGTCTTCATTGGCACTTCTCTTATCTCATGGAAGTGTAAGAAACAGACAACCGTTGCCAGTTCCTCTGCTGAAGCCGAATTCAGAGCTCTTGCTAACACAACCTGTGAAATCATTTGGCTAGTCACTCTTCTACAGTCTATTCAGGCTCCAGTTCCGCTTCCAGTTCCCATTCACTCAGATAGCAAATCTGCCATAGCCATTGCTCGGAACCCAGTCTTTCATGAGCGCACCAAACACATCGAAAGATATTGTCATCTCACGCGGGATCGTCTCTCAGCTGATCTTATTTCCATGCACTATGTTCCATCTACAAATTAACTTGCGGACATCCTCACAAAACCGTTATCCCCCACCTTATTTCATCGGTTTTTAAGCAAACTCGGACTAAAGGGCCGGAAACACGACGGCAGCTGTCTTCACCACGCATTGGAAAGCGAGGAGCAGAGTGATGATCACGAAAGCCTCAAGCCGGATGCTTAAAATGTTGGTCTTGAGGCCACTGCATCCGAGGAAAATCGGGTACAGGAAATGGGTGATCCAGATGTCCAATTTGGACACGATGGCGGATCCCAGCGGGGGGCCGTCGGGCACGGCAAGGCCGAAGATCATTGGCCCGAAGATGTAATGCTGCCCGATGACCTCGCTGAGCAGGCCGGAGGCTAAGACGGACAGCATGATGAAGAAAATGTGACCGCCCCGAACGGGATTTCCCGGGGCGGTCTGGCTGGCCATCCATAGGACTACCGGGCGGTAGACGCAGGCGGCGAATGCTATTAAGCCCGCGGATGCCGAGATGGAGGAGACTATGTGCACTATGCCTCCATCTTTGTTTCCAGAAGTCGAGAAAATGATGGAAACGACCGCGACTCTGAAGATGTCACAGAAAAGGGTGGATGATAAAGCCAGCCGTCCCAATTCCGTATTGATGATTTTGAGATCCATTAATAGGATGGCGATGACGGGAACGGAGGTGATGGCTTGTGAGATGGTGGTGAGAGGAAGCGCGACGGCTAAGGTTGAATCTAAGTGCATCGTTTTGATAACAACAATGGCTATGATTGTAGGGATTCATATGGTGAAAAAGAATACGGAGAAGCCTATCGTCATGGCCCTCTTGTTCGGCTTGATCATCATTATCACATCCGGCTTAACCCCGACGAGGAAGAACACAAACATCATCGAAAACTATTGGAGAGCAGCATACGGCGTCGTCCAGCATTGGAGAGCAGCATACGACGTCGTCTTGTCATGGCGCAAGTTTCATTTCTTTGAACGATAAACGACGTCGTTTGGTTCAACAGCATAACGACGTCGTTTAGCTCTTCCTCTCCTCTTCTATTCTTTTCTCTCCAATTGTCTGCTCTGCTCTTCATCTGTATAAATAGCCTTCTTCTTCTTTATAATTGGTAACAGAAAAGTTTATCAATAGAAAGATGGAGCTTTTATTTAGACTTTGATCTCTGGTTTCGACTCGAAACCCTAGCTTAATCTCATGGTATTAGAGCACGAAATCAGGCATTAAACCTGCAATTCTGGTAAAGCTCCTCATCTTTCTGCAAATTCTTGGCTTGATCTGGTTTCTTGCTGCGTTCTTAAAGAAATTTTCTGGTAATTTCTTTGAAATTGTCAACTGTGTAAAGCCTTTTGATCGAAGTTTGCTTCATCTGTGTCATAAGAATGGAGAATTCTGCTAATCCTCCTATTGCTGAACCTGTGGTTGAAAGCACAGATAGTTTCATGTCCGATTCGATCTTGTCTCTTGTTAATCCTCGCCATCCATATTACATAAAGCCGTGTGAGCATTCTAGCACCAAGATTACTCATATTATCTTGACAGGAATAGATAATTTTGAACAATGGAGAAGAAGTATTATTACAGCCCTATCTACTCGAAACAAGCTAGGTTTCATTTATGGAACTGTGGCTGTTCCCTGTGTTGATTCTGAAATTTGGTTTGATTACAACCGTGCTAAAGAAACGGTGATATCTTGGATCAACCACAGCCTGTCATCTGATATATTCAAGACTGTTTTGTACGTAACTTGTCCTAAGGAACTATGGGATGAGTTAGTAACCAGGTTCAGTGAAAATAATGGACCAAGAAAGGCACAACTTAAGGCTGAGTATTATGCTACACGGCAAGAGAATTCAACTGTGGATCAGTTTTATTCTAAACTCAAAAGTTTAAAGGATGCAATTCACAATATGGCCTTATTCAGAAAATGTGATTGTTCTACCAAGTGTTCTTGGCATGTTGATCATAAGATGGAGGAAGAAGAAGATCATACTATGCATTTTCTGATGGGATTAAGAGAAGAGTTTGTGACTATCAGAAGCACAATCTTACTAATGCAACCTATTCCAAAAATTGAGGCAGCATACTCAATGGTAGTCCAGGAAGAAAAGCAAAGGCAAAACTCATTCAGAACCTTCACTGAAGCAACTACTCTGTACAACAAATCTTCATATGGTTCAAAGTACAATACAGAAAAGAAGTTCTCAAAAACTGATGGTGATAAAGTGAAAACAGAAGAAGTAGAATGCTCATATTGCAAGAAACCAGGTCATATCAAAACACAATGCTACAAACTTATTGGATTTCCTGAGAATCATAGGATGTATAAACCACCAACAGCTCAACAACTTGCAAACAGAAAAAGGTTTGCCTCTTATCAAGCCAATATGGTCTCCACTGATGCATCAGCTTCTGTCAATACTACTCAGACTGAGTCATCTGAATCTGACTCACTCAACACTACTAAGTCTCAACTTCAAGAGCTGCTGAAATTGGTAACAACTCAAACCATTTCTGATCCATTTCCAGCCTCTGTAAATACTGTGATGGTAGGTAATTCTCAATGTTTCTCTGTGTCTATTGATACTAATACTTGGATAATTGATTCTGGAGCCTCAAACCACATTACATCCACATTTAACCTCCTGAAAAAGCCTCACCCAGTTCAAGCCACAATTTATCTACCTAATGGAAAATCAACTTCCATTACTCATGTTGGTGAAGTAATTCTTACTTCCACACTTACTCTTCATAATGTTCTTTATGTTCCTACTTTCAACTACAATCTCATTTCAATATCCCAGCTGCTGCAAAATACAGCTAACTCTGTCCTATTTACTTCTACTCACTGCCTTTTTCAGGACCATGTATTGAAGAAGAACTTTGTGATTGGTAATTCCTGCAATGGCCTTTATAAACTTCCATCAGTCATTGCTTCCACACTGACCTTTACTGATACTCCAATTTCCTCCAGTCCTACAAAATCAAAACTTTGGCATATGAGGTTGGGTCATGCATCTTATTCCACAATTAATCACATTCCTCAACTGAGTATTGCTCCAAATAAGAGTTTGTTACCTTGTTTTGTCTGTCCTCTTGCCAAACAATCCAGACTTCCCTTCCCATCTAGTTTTGATACATTGTGATGTATGGGGGCCTTATAAACACAAAACATACAATGGCTACTCTTACTTTCTCACAATTGTTGATGACTTTACTAGATGCACATGGGCATATTTGATGGTTCAAAAATCTGAAGTCTGTCATATTCTTACCAAATACCTTACCTATGTTCAAAACCATTTTTCCAAAACTATCAAAGTTCTCAGGTCTAATAATGGTTCAGAATTTCTGAATCATTCTATGACTTCTCTTCTCTCTGCCAATGGAATAATTCACCAGACCTCTTGTGTGGATTCTCCTCAACAAAATGGTAGAGTGGAAAGGAAGCATAGGCATATCCTAGACCTTGCTAGAGCTCTGAGGTTTCAGGCTTCTTTACCTATTTCCTTTTGGGGAGAATGTGTTCTAACCTCAGTATATCTGATAAACAGACTTCCATCTTCTTCCCTTCAATATGTCACTCCCTTTGAAAAGCTTTTTTCCAAACCTCCTTCCTATGATCATATCCGAGTCTTTGGTTGTCTTTATTTTGCCTCCACCTTAAAGTCTCAAAGAGATAAATTCTCCCCAAGAGCCATCAAATGTGTTTTCCTTGGTTATCCTTTTGGCAAGAAAGGTTATAAACTTCTTGATTTGGAGCATTACAAGTTCTTTTACAGCAGAGATGTTTTCTTCTTTGAAACTGTATTCCCTTATCATAAAACTGATGTTCCCTCATATGAGTCTATTCCCACTTCAGATTCAGATGATCTTCATGTTTGTCCTTATATACCTTCTACAAATGTGTCACCTACATTATCTGCAACTTCACCTGCCTCCCAAACTGATCACTCAGTTCCAGTTCCCTCAAATGCCTTATCTCCACCTGAGTCACCAGACTCTTATCAACAGCCTCTTTCTTTCCCATCTCAGTCACCTGAAGTACCTTTCTCTCAGTCACACAGACCCTCTCGGTCAATCAAATTACCTGCTAGATACAATGACTATGTGATTCCCTCTGGCTCAGGATTATCCTCTTCACATGTTCTCTCTTCATGCAAGGTACAATACCCTATCTCTGATTATTTTTCTTATGATCATTTGTCCCCTTCATTTCGTTCCTATGCTCTTTCTATTACTGCCCACACAGAACCCAAGTCCTATGCTCAGGCCTCTAAAGATCCCCACATGATCTCGGCCATCGCTCTAGAAATCCAAGCATTGGAACTCAATAACACTTGGAAAATTGTTGAATTACCACCTAACAAAAAACCAGTTGGTTGTAAGTGGGTCTACAGGCTGAAGTTTAAGGCTGATGGAACCCTTGATCGGCACAAGGCGAGACTAGTTGCCAAGGGATTTACTCAAACAGAAGGACTTGATTATTTTCAGACATTTGCGCCTGTTGCAAAAATGAAAACAGTCAGAACCATTCTTGCAGTTGCTGCAATAAGGGGCTGGTCTCTTACACAATTGGATGTTATAAATGCCTTCCTACATGGTGATCTACAAGAGGAGGTTTACATGAAAGTTCCACCAGGTTACAAAGTTCCTCACAAATCTGCTTATACTACTCCTATTTGTTTACTTCAAAAATCTCTTTATGGCCTGAAACAAGCTCCACGCCAATGGTTCTTCAAATTTTCTGCTGCTCTAGTCAGTTATGGCTTCATTCAGAGTGCCTGTGATCACTCTCTCTTCACAATGTCTTCTGGCACTCAATTTACAGCCTTGCTGGTCTATGTTGATGATATGATAGTCACTGGAAACTCTTCTTCAGCCATCTCTGCTCTGAAAACTTATTTGGCAACTCAGTTTAAGATCAAAGATCTTGGTCCTCTGCACTATTTTTTGGGCATTGAAATTGCTCGATCCCCCTCTGGTATCTCTCTTTGTCAACGCAAGTATACTCTTGAGATCATTTCAGACACTGGTCTGTTAGGATGCAAACCCAGTTCTGTTCCTATGGATCCCAATTTAAAGCTTGGTTCTTTGACCAGTAACCCACTGAATCAGCCTGACTCATACCTGAGACTAGTAGGTCGTTTGGTTTACCTAACCATTACAAGGCCAGATATCTCGTATGTTGTTCAGCAGCTCAGTCAGTACCTCTCCAATCCTTGCGATCATCATATGCAGGCAGCTACTAAAGTTGTCCGTTATTTGAAGGCTTCTCCAGGACAAGGTCTGCTATACTCTTCTTCATCATCCTTGACTTTAACTGCTTACTTTTTTTTTTTTTTACAGCAGAGGGATTAGATTGAGCAGAACCTGACAGTGTATTTAATAACAAGGCCAACTGTAAGTAGCTAACAAGTGGAAGTGGACTTGCCTCGGGTAAATAGATACATCTGTACAAACAGTGTTTCTGTTACGCTAAGCCGATTACATGAATAAATGAAGTAGTCGACTTCACTTAGGCTGGCAGTAGACTTCTCCTTCCTCTCCTACCAGACCAAGATTCCTTAATCTTCTTTCCTGATAATACTCCAAATTTGTAAGCCTCGATGCTCTATCCCTGAACACCTCAGCAATTTGCTGTAATATTTTCTTCTCCGCTGCTCTAATTCGCACTGCTATGTCTAGCCTTATATCAAGGTTTCCACCTTCCAAAATCCTCTCGTCCTCGTCTATGCTTGTAAGGTAACCAAAGAGCGCAGTTTTGCAACTTTAACTGCTTACTGTAATGCTGATTGGGGGGCTTGCCCAATCACTCGTCGCTCCATCACAGGCTATTGTGTCAAGCTTGGTGACTCTCTCTTATCCTGGAAAAGCAAGAAGCAACACATTGTGTCTCGCAGCGCTGCTGAAGCTGAATATCGAGCCATGGCGAATGTGTCCTGTGAAATTACTTGGGTAATTTCTTTGCTCAGTTCTCTGTCTGTTGATTCTTTATCTCTGGTTCAGGTCTTCTCTGACAGCAAGTCCGCCATCGCCCTTGCTCATAATCCGGTTCTTCATGAACGGACCAAACACATTGAGATTGATTGTCACGTTATTCGGGATCGGGTTGCAGATGGAACCCTTCAGTTGGTCTATCTTGCGTTAAACAATCAGCCGGCCGATTTGCTTACAAAGCCTCTTCATCCTCGCCAATTTCATCTTCTCCTTCGCAAGTTCGGCGTCCATAATTTGTATCAGGGCGGGGGGGGGGGGGGGGTATTGGAGAGCAGCATACGACGTCGTCCAGCATTGGAGAGCAGCATACGGCGTCGTCTTGTCATGGCGCGAGTTTCGTTTCTTTGAACGATAAATGACGTCGTTTGGTTCAACAGCATAACGACGTCGTTTAGCTCTTCCTCACCTCTTCTCTTCTTTTCTCTCCAATTGTCTGCTCTGCTCTTCATCTGTATAAATAGCCTTCTTCTTCTTTATAATTGGTAACAGAAAAGTTTACCAATAGAAAGATGGAGCTTTTATTTAGACTTTGATCTCTGGTTTCGACTCGAAACCCTAGCTTAATCTCAAAAACATCTAAAGCGTTTCGAGTATCAGCCGTCCCCGGGGCGGAAACAGCTGGTACTCGACGATGCGGATCTGGCCGAGAATGGACGGGCCAAACAAGAATCCTCCCTGCAAACAACCCATCACATGAATCATTTACACGACACAAATCTCAAATCCGATGATTTCAGCTTTCCTAGTCCAACGCACCAGGATTTGAGCTACGATGATCGACTGGCCCCCAGAGGCTTCAAGCACAAGCTGATCAGATACGAGGTTGCCGAGATGATGGTGATTTGAAGCAGCAAGAGGGGCGTGGCGAACTGGAGCGGATTGTCCCCGAGCCACAGGCCGTCGGAGCTCGTCGTTTCATATTCCGAACAATAGAAGACTGTCTTGTTCGACATGGTACGAGGTGTTTCCTTTTTTGCTTTCTACGGCCTGATCATCCTACGAGAGTGTCGGCGCACCCTGATCATGGGGATTCGATGGAGGAAGCGGAAATTATGTCGCGGTGTGAGAATGAATGTGGACGGAGGAGGACTCGGGGGGTGGGGCTGAGCACGAGTTTGGAAGAAGGATCGATTGAAATGGCAGAGATAAAATGGTGGAAATGCGACTGGCGCGGGAGTTTACGCATGATGTCTCCACCCCTCACCTCCTTCCATGACTGTCGGAAGCAGAAAACGCTACAGTTTAAGAGACAAAACGACGCTTTTTTATCGGGATATCAATAACGAAAATAGTTCGAGTACCAAGTTGTTTAAGTTCATTTTAGTTTTCTGTTCGTTTAATTTCAAGTTGGAGCGTCTTATTCGAGTATTTGAATTGATATGAAATAAGTTAAAATTATTTAATAAATTAGAACAATCAAATTAAAAGTGTAAATCACGTCCAATTTTGAATCAAATATCTCATTATTCATATCTGATTTGTTTATGTAACATAGTTCAGCTCAGATAATCTACTTGGAGAATAGAACACCATAGTTTCAATATTATAGCAATGGACTTTAATATAAGGAGCCATGTTAGTTACAACCGCGCTTTAGCTAATATTTAAACAAAGGATTTTATTGGTAAAACCTTAGAAGGCGGAAGTGATGAGTGGGGTAGTCTTCTTCTTAGGTGTATCGCCGGCTAGGCGGGCGGTCTCCAGCAAGCCATCCAGCTCCTTGACGAACACAACCATGGCCTCAACCGGTAGGCAAATCGGAATGGTGATCCCCTTCTCACCCTTCTTATTCTTAGCTGGTATGTAAAAGCTTATGACCCCGGGAATGACCCCGACCCCGCCATTGGCAGGACCGCCATAGGCGGCCTCGCCCCACCCAAAGTCCACAGTTTTGAATCCGGCTCGCGTGACGTCCGAGACTACATATGATTGGACAACCGTGAAGTGGGGGCGGTTGTTAAGTACCATTAGATCCGCTACGGATTTCATGTACTCTTCAGTCACCTCGTTTTTAGCCTTTTTGACAAGCTGAATCGCGAATCCAATAGGATTCGCGCTTAACTCACCCGCAGAAGTTAACGCAGCTGGGTATGCAAACGCATTCCCGTAATAGCCTTTGGGAAGGGGCGGGTTGAATTTGTAGCGGGCGTTCACTACGCTCATCATGCTAACCTCGTCCGCCGGATTCAGTTTAAGCGACACGGTCCTCGTGCACCAAAGAACAGCCATTAGTAGCTCAAAAGTCGAGCACCGGGTGAGGTGTGGCGGCACCAGATTGCGGAGGGCTGCGACCTCATCCGGTCCGAAGAAGAACGGGCGCTACACCATGTTCTCGAATGGGACTATAGTGCCCTCCACCCGATCATACTCGTGGTGGATGCAGGTGACTCTAGGCGGATCCCTCGCGTTGAGAAGCTCCCGGCACCACACGGGCCGCAAGGACACGTCTGGCTGCCCGCGCGCCATCTCTCCTACGGCCGTCAGGAAATTGACGATGCCGGTCGCGTCGGCCATGGTGTGGTTCAGCCGCACCGCAATGATGAATCCTCCGCAAGTCAGTCTTGTTACCTGATAAAATATATACTAAATTTATGGATCATGGTTTACTATTACTCCTTTTTATTATTATAAAATATGATGAAAAATAAAATGAGACGGAAATCAGCAAAAAATAATATTTCTATGAAATTAGTATTTTGATATAATATTTTTTTGTATTTTTTTATTTCCTCAAAAATTTTCTTTCAATGGCTCAAATTTTTTCTAAAAAAATTTACAAATATACTTATGTTAGTCATTTTTAGATGGAACATGCCTAATACATGAAGACAAATTGGCAAATGGCATTACGTGATTGATTGTAAAAAAAAAATTAATTTTTAATAAGTACTAGTCACTAGTCAAATTATTTCTTTTGAGGAATTATTCACTACATTACACTAACTAAATGCATGATATATGATGGGCGGAAAACTCAAATCTTCACATGTGAAACATTGTACTACAAAAAATGTGACATAAGTTCCAAAACCCAAATTCAATCGACAATAATGTTTTGTTACCTGGAAAAGCAAGAGGGGACACCCTAGTATGCCCCCAGACCCGGGGCACGTCGAAAAGCAGCTCATCGAGTCCGGGGAACGGGGGCTGAAGCACGTCCCCGAACTCATCTACGCTCACATCCGCATCCGCCTCGATGAACATGATGCCCTCCCCCGTGCAATCCACGGCCAGCTTCCTACCACTCCCCACCTCCCTCAGCTGCCCCGCGAACGGGTAGTAGTGCACGAGGGCCTTCCCGATCGCCTCCCTGATCACCCCGACCGGGTCATTGCTCCGCCTAAGATGGGATTGGCGGTAGAATTGAATGACGGGGACTTGGAACCGGAGGCCCTCCAGGTCATCTATGTCGGAGAGGTGCTTGAGCTCGTGGGGAGTGGGCGCGACCGGGGCGATGAGCTCCGGGGCTTGGCGGGTGACCTTGAAGGATGGAGCCGGGTTCGACATTTTGGAGGACATTGGAGAGAATTGAGAGCTGGCTTTGGGCTTGTACTAGTAATGACTCGATTTTTGTTGGATGTTTTTGTGTTGGGTGTGTGATTTTAAGACAAGGCTGGTGCCCGTATTTGTACGATGAGTTGATGACTGATGAGTGCTTACAAATTTGTAATAGTAATCTACTTGGATGACTGAGGTGATGTGTCGGGTGTGACAATATTTTTGTGTGTGTTTATCTTATTGATTATATAAAAAAATTGTATTATTTAAGTTTATATAGTGTATATAAACACAATATTGAGATAACATTAAGAATCTCATGCTGTTTAAATTTTTAAAAATCTCATTATAATCATGTTTAAACTTCATAATCCAATCTAATATATGAGAGAGATTTTTGGGTTGATGACACATCAATGATAAATCGACACGTGTTATTCTGACAAGCCATGTAACGTGCTGAAAAAAATAAAAAAAAATCAAAACCAACTCTTACATGTCACTTTAATTTTTCAACGGGATACGTAATAGTTCCAACTATTCGTATATCCGCAATTAGAGTGTATACCCAAGAATTAATTAATATATGAATATCTGCAGACAAAAAAAAAGAAGTTGGCTTCTTAACCACAAATTCTTGGCTGCACTGAGAGCATCCATATAGATGAGTGCTTTCGCTAGAAAAACACGTCGTTTTGTATCGTTTTCAATAAAACACTCATTCATGTTTATTATGTTAATCAGATGAGTTTTTATGTTCATCAGATGAGCTGCTATGTTTATCAGATGAGCTACTATGTTCATCAGATAAAATGTTGTGTTCATTAGATGAGCAGCTATATTCATCAGATAAGATGTTATGTTCATCAGGTGAGCTGTTCATTAGATGGACTGTTATGTTCATATGATCATATGTCATTAGATGAGCTGTTGTGTTCATCAGATGAGCTGCTATGTTCATCAGATGAGTTGATATGTTCATCACATCAACTGCTATGTTCATTAGATGATGTGCTATGAAAACAAAGTAAAACGATATTATTTTTAAGATAAGTGACAAATGTGCATTGAAATGTTAAGTGAGAGATAAAAATGAACAAATAGCTGTTAGTTAGACGATAAGTAAAAAAAGAAGGTAATTCAGATTTAATTTTTTTATTTAAGTTATGGTTCTAATATAATATATTGACATTTTATTTGCTAATTTCAATTTTTTTGGGTGTACATAACTGGCTAATTCTATCTCAATTTAAACTCTCTTGGTTAATGAAAAAAACTCTATCTCAATCGAAACATGAAAAAAATAGTAGATATTTAATAAATAAATTAAAGCTATGTAATTTGATTTCTGTTCTCACTTCTTACCAAATAACAAAAACAACACTATAAATTGAAATGATTATGCTGACATTCAGATTCTATAAAAATTGAAATAAACTGAATTAATATTTTGAATTTTTATATAAAAACATGATATAAATTTTATATTTTTATTATCAAACTGCAAAGAATCATAATTTTTAAATAAAAATGCTTTTATTTTTGTGTCATTAGGGGTGTAACGATTCGGTTTGGTTCGATTAATAAAAATCAAACCAGACAGTTAGTAATCGGTTTGAGAAATTTAAAACCAAACATATCCGCTAGTTTTAAAAAACCAAACCAAATCAAATCACATGGTTCGATTCAGATTGGTTAATTTTTTTCATAAATTTTATTGACTAATTTAATTACTAAATAGAAGAATTTTCATACAAAATTCTAATTTTATTCGGTTTGGATAGGTTCGGTTTGAAAAAGTTAAAAAACCAAATCAAACTATTAGTCGTTGGTTTTTCAAAATTTGAAACCGTAACCGATCACTAACATTTCAAATTGAACTAAAATCTATCAATTTGATTCGATTCATTGATTTATCGTACTCTTAAGTGTCATGTGATTCTCATTCTGCTACTCATCCGACCTCTGCTCCCCACCATCCCAATAATTCACATTCAGCTTTTCTGTGTATGGATGGCATTAAAAACAGCTGCTAAGTTCTTATTAGAGCATAGTGTGAAATAAAATTGACCTGAGAAAAAAGAATATCACTAGATAAATTTTATCTGAGGAGCGAAACTTGATTTGTAGAAAAAAAATCCTAAACACTTCTCGATGAACTTCATTATACGAGTGAAAATTGGCCCGCAAATAAAGTATATCACACTCAATTTTAAGAGAATGACATTTCATTTTATTCGATGAACGCAAATAGTTTATATTGAATTTAGATTGGATTCAGATGAACAATTATCTAACGGTCCATCTTTTGTATTTAAATATTCAGCATGAACAGAGTTCCTCAACAACTTCAAAAGAAAAAATCAACCTTACATATAGTTGATATTTTAAGGCGGTGTCTAAAGTAAATTTATGTGGAAGAAAATTTAAGGAAAAATGAAATAGAAATTTTTATCGGTTTAGAGAAAGTTATGAGAAGAAAAATTGATAAAGAAAAAATTGAAAGAAAATTTCACCAAAATAAATAATGTTTTACAATTTTTCCCATAGCCTTTTCACCCATAAATAAAAAAAAATGAAATGAAATCTATAAGAATTAATTTACTTTCCGTCATTTCTTTCCTTCACTCATTTTACATGAACCGAACATAGCATAAGAGTTAGTCAAGCGGTCTCACCTGAATTTAATTGTGGAAGTAAGTTTTTTTCCTATGATCAGGACTGCACACTCTTCTATTTTGTTAGTGAAGCCGGACTGATTGCGTGTCAGTTAGCGCGCACCTCCAACTCCTGCTCGTTGGGTCTCTGAGCGTTGTAATGTACATTTAATAAAAAATAATTTTAAAATTCTCAATTTAAGGAGGTTCTCAACTGATCCACCATATATATATATATATATATATATATACTGAAAATTCATATCAGTTGTATGAAACTATCATTATCTTATTTTTGGGAAATTTTCGATTCAGTTCTGTTAAATTTTGTTCAACTCGATTTAATTCAACTTCCATTCAACCCGAAAATAATTTTAAGTATTTTCTGATCTCTCCCAATGTATTTATTTCAAATTCAATAGCCCAAACTAAGCTCATTGTCCACATTTGCTTTGGGAATGCTTGCATGCGGTTAATATCTTTGATTTTTCTGCCTAAGGGGTGTGAAATAATTGAAGTATGCGACAGTAGTAGAATGGGTCGAAATCAAGGTCGCGAGACTTCTTGAAGTAACTGGTGGATGGACCAACGCAAGAAACATATCTCCCCCAATTCGCCCATGTGCAAGTTTGCTCTCAATCTCCGGATGTAATAGTTGTTTAATATTGAATTGAATATATTAACAAATTATTAATATTAATAGTTAAATAACTTTAATAAGTATGTTTTAATATATATTTTTTAAAATTTTATATAAAATTTAAATAAGATGATTTATTAATGATGTAGAACGATTTTTTGTAAAAAGTTTTTTGAGTAGTGGAGAGATTTTTTGTAATTTGTTTTGGCTAAAAAAGTTGCTCGAGAGTTGAGAGAGGTTTGCCTTCGAGAGTGTTGAGAAAATGACATCCATTATTGTAATTATTCACAGGTAATGGAGATCCGTGGACATAGACTTTGTTTATAGCCTAATCACGTTAAAAATGTAATATATTTTTATCACTTATTTATTTTATTGTGTGATGATGAGTGTATTTCATGTGAATTTGTCATATTGCTGTTTGGTTGCACACATCAAAGAGAGTGGATAAGCCTCTTATTCTTACATGTTCAATAATTTTATCCAGCATGATCAAGATATTAAAGGGAACAATTTTTTTTAAAAAAATAAAATTTGGAGAACATAATACTTGAGAGTGAAATAAATTATGGAGAGGGAGGCAACTCTAAGCCCATGTGGATACACTTTCACTTGTTGTAGATTTATCTGGCTATTGTCAATTAAATTCTCGTATAATGGCCGAATAAAACAAACGTTGCCAATAATTAGCCGACCACTAACTGGAAATATGTTGAAAATCTGCTTAAAAAAAATCTCCCCACCCCATCTGCGAGCCTCATTATGCCCTGCGTCCCCCTCCCCCAACGCCGCGAGTGAGGCTCTCCCGAGTCTATCCGTCTCTCTCTTTTTCTCACATCTCCTCTGTGTCGCAACCGAAACCCCCAGAGTGGTCAAGAGAGCCAAGGCCGAGCGTTACAAAAAATACATGCATTGCTTTCTAACAGTATTTTCTCAAATTTTTTTCCAAAAATATTGTTGTTATAAGCATTTCTTTTAATGAAATTTCAGCCAAATCTCAAATAAAAAATATGATCGGAACGGCAATGATAATATATTTCGGTGACTTTGCAGTTAGTTTCCAAGTCATTTCCGGCCGTTTTTGTGGTTAATATTTTTAGTCTAAATTTGGGGCCATTTTCGATAATTTTTCGGTCAACTGTTTTTTGTGGCCATGATCTTTTGGTCATTTTCCGGTCAAATCTAGGCACTTACCACTTTCCGATGACCACTTTCAAACCAACATGGCTCCTCCTGCCAGTGTCCTCAACTCCCGCGCTGCGCCCATAAAATAAAAAATGATGATCGGTGATTATCTAAGCTTAAGGCCGAGTTTATTATGTACCTCGGGCAGAAATCTAGTCATAATTTAAATTTGATCAGGTTTTAATCTCAATCACATAGCAGAATAGGGCAATACTTGAAGACATCATTCACCATCATGTTATTTCTAAAGTTGAACTCTTTATTTTCTGACTCATTATTCCTTGAATATCACTTGAATTAGACATTCAACTCCCTCAATAACATTTAATATCATTCGAATGTACACTATGGTTGCAATTTTTTTCAATTTGGAACGGGATCAGTCGATAACAAATCATCCAAAATTATAATATCTATTTTTTTGAATTGTTTAGTCATAGCTGGAAAAGACAACAACTATCTTGACTGGAACGTGATCGAAAAATAGTCTCAAAACATCGGACATAAAAGTTTGGCCTCAAAATGTCTTGAAAAACTTGTCAATCTGCGAGAACTGGCCGATACATTTAGAAAATAGTGCCTCAAAATGACCTGAAATAGTAAGAAAATATTATTGGCGGCGCCATTTAACGAATTTTTTTACCGAAAAACTGTCGAAATTCTTTTTCAATAATTTTCCGAACAAAGTTCTTGTCGAAATATTGTATTTTTTAGTGTAATAGAGCTTCAGCTGTGGCAAAGTTTGGCTGGCACTTACGTTGTAGTTATTGTTGGTCATCTTAACTCGGTGCTTAGTCATTGTTGATGCCTTATCTTGAAGGTAAACAAAGATTGAGAGGATTTTGAATTAGTTACATTGAAGGAAGTTTTAGATCAAAATTCCTGAGTATAGTAATTTATCAGTCTGATTTGGGATACAAATGTTAACTTTATTTCATTATTTTAATTAACTAGGACCGTATAAAATAAATTGACTGATATGGGCCGGTAACACAACAACCAACTATACCTATGGAATTCGCCTATATCTATTTGTCATTTACTAAAATAAATATGGAAAAAGTACAAAATAAGAGTGTATATTATCGCTAATAGAAAGTTACGGTCATAACTATTCAATTTTAAAATTCATGGTCATTTAGTTTGTGAGATCTATGTGTAATTTTAATATTTTAATCAACTCCATAAATCACTTTATCTAATTTCATTTACATCCAAACTCCCCATGAATTTGAAACTCTTGTGAATTTTGTTCAAATGATAATACATATTCAGTTTTGTGATATTTTCTATTTATAAATGGAAAATTTTCCTTTTATTTTAAAATTTTCCAATATTAAATATATTAAATTATAACTTCATGACATATTAGATCTTTATTAATAATAAAACATACACTGAAATGGTTTTTTTAATAATAGAATAAGTTAAAATAATCTCGGGGTCTTTTTCCCAATGATATAATTCTCATTAAGAAAGCTTATTGAGGACCACAATTTGCCTGTATCATTTGGAACTAATGGATGCTTGATTCAGTGCCAGGCATGCAAGAATGTGCAAGGGACTGACAACCAGAAGGATGGTCTGTTTCTCATTTGCAGTAGTGAAGAAAATGGGGAAGATCACCAAGAAAAAGATAAAGCAATGTTAAGCAGGAAATTAACATGGCAAATTGTTAAAAGTAGCCAGATTGTAATGACTGCATTGAGTAGTGTCTCATGAAATTTGAATACCACAACCCCAAAAAATACCATGCTCACCGGCTGGCCAAGCAATACTGCTTCTGCCTCCATACCTTCAACACCCGAGCAAGCTCCTCCAAGACCATCAATTATGGTAACTGAACATTTTTTTGAATAACAGTTACTTATGTATGCCAGCTCCACAAGATCAGATGATACAGATGCTTTCCACCATACTATATCAAAACCATCTCCATATTCAAGTTCGTGGAGGAGGTTTATCTAACTTAATATGCTTAGATTCAACACCTTGAAATCCAACAAAATTATAACTAGTGCAGCAAAGTTTCAAGGAAGCAGCAAACTGAGAAGTTAAATCCACTGAAGCATTTTTACAAACACCTGGCATGCACAGTCTCAATGTAGACTTCAAAACATGGCTAGGCAGTGCCCCCATCTTCTTTCTTAGGGTTCACTTTAACATCTTCGTTGGTTATGACTAACATCATCTCCTTGGAATCAACCGGTTGAAGAGTCTTGGAGACCAGAGTCGAAGTGGCAGCAACACCTGACATTGTTAGTGAAGATTTACTGAAAAGGTTAGTACCAGAACATAACCCTAAAGAGCTTCCAGCTGATAGCTCTGTCGAAGCTGGCACAGAAGCCGACACTGAAGTCCCAAACAAAGGACTAGCACCACTCACTGCCAGTGACGGTGACCACATGGACTCCCATGCATCGCGGAAGCAGATCTGGTCCCGAACGAGCAATCTGAACCTGAGATCACAGTAGGTTGAGAATGACATGGCCAGACGACAAAGAGTGCCCCCCAATGTTCCGATTTTAAATCTCAAACATGCTCCGGATCTGAGCCATCAATTCTTCGTGACGTCGGTTGGACTCCGTCAAATATCCATCCACCATTTGCTTAATCTTATTTGAGTCGAAAACTCTGCAAGCTCTGCGTCGGTAAGCATCCTGTCTTCTTCCATCTCTCAATGAAAGTACCAAATAATGCGAACCGACTTTTACTGTACTGAAGTAAGTGCTGGAAATAGAGAGAAAGATAGATTTGAGAATGAAGTTGAGATGAAGGAGATGAGAAATTGAGAATGGAAGAGATGAGACTCGGGAAAGGAGACGATCAGAGGAGAAAGGATAGATGTAGGGTTAATTTCTTCATTGATTCCTTCACTCAATACTTTATCACAATATATATATATATACCTTATTACAACTTATGAATAATATTCTTACTTCCATTTCATTACACTAAATTTCCTTTAAGTAGTTGAATATATCATCTGCAACAAGGTACCTATCATGACTTCTGTTAGAAACTTGACCGTCTAGGCGTGAGCCGGGAGATGAGTCGTAGAGCTTTTAGGTGAATTGTGCTGTGTTCCGTCGACATGTTAAGGCAGGCAACAGGTCTGGGTTTAGGAAGAGCTCTGATCGATTCAGATATCGCTTCAGCTGTGATATTGAGTAGGATTGGTTCTGACTTACTGAATATTTATTAAGCACAAAAAACAAATATTCGGTTCACCGAATGATTGTTATAATCAGAGATCATGTGTTAATAGAGCCAATAAGAGCAACAACATAAGGCCTTAGTGTTGTACAAAGATTTCACATCTTTCTCGATGTCATAAAAAAGGCGTTTATTTCTTATGCATATTTGATCACAGAGTTGTCATTCAATTTTCATTCAATTTTCGTGCACTAACATTGAATTCGTATTTAAAGATTGTCAAAACTCACAATAAATTCCGACGAAAATAAATGAAAATGCAAATTTGATATTAATGATACAGGTCTTGATCAAATTTAATAGGTTGGTGGTTAATATTTTTTTAAAATTTCATGCAAAAAATAAAATCAATATATAATTACCGGTGAAGAATAATTCTTTTATTGATTATGATAATAAATTGATTAATATTTGACATTTTAAGATAGTTGTTGATATTAAATATGCACTAAAAATTGTTAAGTGATAAATTAATAAACAATTCAGTTAAGTGACAAGATAAAGAGAACAAGGCGACTAAATTATTAATTACTCATCAAAACAATAATCAATGTTTAATGACACTCGTAATTGCAGTGATGTTATATATATATATATATATATATATATATATATATATATATATATATATATATATATGGGGCGGATCAGGTGAAAACCACTATGGATATGTAAACTGTGAACTAATCTGAGTAGGGGAGAGCATTGTTCGGTGAAAACCGATTCACCGAACCGATATAACCGAACCGAATTAAATCGGTTCGGTTAATTTGGTAAATCGGTTAATTCGGTTGAAAACCGAATAAAATTTAACTAATTCGGTTCGGTTAACGGAATAAAATTTTTTTGTTCGGTTAATTCGGTTAACCGAATTAATCAAAAAAAGTTATTAAATATAAAATATTTCCAAAATCATTTAATACACAAGCCAAGAATCAATATTTCTCAAAATTGATAGCAAGCTTAAAGATACAAATTTTAAGGGCACAATCTAATTAAATGGATAACTCTTCCCCTGAAAATCATCAAAATAAGCAATGTGGGATGATTTACTTCTAGCATGAGCAGCCACCTGTTACGTGGCCTCAGCAGCAGTGGCAGCAGCAGCCACCAGCCTGCAGCAACCAACAGCAACAGCAGCAGCAGCCAACACCTTCAGCAACCAACAGCAACAGCAGCAGCAGCAGCACAGCCACCAGCCTGCAACAACCAACAGCAACAACAGCAGCCAACAGCAACAGCAGCAGCAGCAGCAGCCAGCACCTTCAGCAACCAACAGCAACAGAAGCAACAGCAACAGCAGCAGCCACCAGCCTGCAGCAACCAACAGCAACAGCAACAGCAGCAGCCAACAGCAACAGCAGCAGCAGCCAGCACCTTCAGCAACCAACAGCAACAGCAGCAGCAGCACAGCCACCAGCCTACAGCAACCAACAGCAACAGCAGCAGCCAACAGCAACAGCAGCAGCAGCCAGCACCTTCAGCAACCAACACCAACAGCAGCAACAGCAGCAGCAGCAGCCACCAGCCTGCAGCAACCAACAGCAACAGCAGCAGCCAGCAACAGCAGCAGCCAGCAGCAACAGCAACCAGCAAGCCTTCTCTCGAGTTCAGCGGCCTGCTCCCCCACTTTTCCTATGTCAAATTCTTCACGACCAAGATGTGGGTCGCGGAGCAGGTGAAGGGGAGTGCGAGGAACAGCAATGGACAATTGTCGAAGTGGAAGGAGTGGTTGAGGTCCAACCTGCCTTCAAAGCTTATATATCCCATACGTCTTAAATTTTGGTTCATCCTAGTTTCCAAGCTTATATATAGTCATTTTGAGTTAGACAAAATTTGAGTTTAAGCCAAGCTTATGGGCTTCTTTTGTGAAATCCTTTACTTGGAGGATTCGCTTGTGAGAGGTCTTATTTAAGTTACTGGCTCAGAACTGTATATGTGATCTCCTAAATTTTGAGATCCTTTGTAGATGCTCTGGTTGCATCTTCACAGGCCGGTTCGGTCTATATATATATATTTTATTCGGTTATTTCGGTTAATTTCGGTTAATTACAAATTTAACCGATAACCGAATTAACCGAATTATCGGTTAACCGTGTAGTTCGGTTTGGTTATCGGTT
Organism: Kalanchoe fedtschenkoi; assembly: GCA_002312845.1. Lineage (NCBI taxonomy): Eukaryota > Viridiplantae > Streptophyta > Magnoliopsida > Saxifragales > Crassulaceae > Kalanchoe > Kalanchoe fedtschenkoi. The sequence continues at coordinate 1,073,244 of NQLW01000032.1, read as the reverse complement.
AGTATTTTTAAAGTTCGGTTAATTCGGTCGGTTAACCGAATTAATAATTCGGTTCGGTTTTCACCGAATGCTCTCCCCTAAATCTGAGCCTCACATTTGTGATGCATCCAATGAGTTAAGTTATTTACAAATTTATTACTTAATTTTTTAGTATTTATTAGTTCTTATCTCATTTATTAACCGATCTCCTATTTATAAGAAAATCTAACGTATTATTTAATCCTTCTACAATCACGGTTATTTTTTATCAATTTCATCTTTTATCGTAAAATCATTGCTTCATTCAAATTTGATGGTGCACAGCTGCAACATTTTGTGCTTCAAAAGTTTGGATTTTTTAAATCTTTTAGTGCACAATCACTTATGGACTGAAGATATATGTGCGGTGCACCTTTTTGGCAGTGTGTAAATTGAGTACGGGCATTGCCATTTAAAATGTGCAAATTCAGTATGTGCACCACAGTTTGAATGTGCATATTCAATATGTAAATTACACGTATGGTGCACATACGTATTTCATTCAAAAAAATGTGCACTATAGTTTTAGACCTCTTTAATAACTAGATCATACAACTCATATATACAATATTAAAAATAAATATAGAATTCTTAAATACGTCAGTGAACTATTAAGAAACTATTTAAAAACTTTGAAATTGGGACGTGCACCATTACCAAACCCATAACAACTTAGAAACTCAAATGTGCACCCATTGAAAATCGAAACACAGATGTGCACTAATTTCAATTGGTGCACCAATCGAAACACTAGGCTTCAAACCGTCCTCCTTCATCTCATCCTACAACCGCTCAGCGTGCTTCAGCTTTCTTGGACAAAACCACATGTTCAACAATATGTTATAGAGTCAAATAAAAGAAACCCAAGTCAATTCAAATGCCCTCCTCTTTTTGACATATTCAGATGCTACAATAAGATTTGGATTAGCTATTAAATCTGAAAAGTAAAATCAATAGCCTAATAGACTATCTGGAAACAACTTGTGAGCAAGGATGAGATCTAAAAATTCAACTTTAAACTATGATTGAAATTAAAGAGTCAAACAAAGGAGAGAGAACACATTTATATGTCATTAAATATGATTGATGATAAAGAGAATCAAACCAATAAATATGATAATATCTGTTGCTACAAATAAGGAAATATAAATAATTAAAATTCAAATAATAAAAACACATTTAATTTTAATCGTTAGATGATCTAAGATCAAAGGACACAAACGATCCACAGTTTACATATTCAAAGTGGTTTTCATTTGACCACTCCTTATATATATATATATTAGGCTTGGATATGGTGAAATCCACTCCGGATATGTAAATTGTGAATCTCTTAGGAATGTTGATTCTCCAAATATCAATGAAACAGATTTTTTTTGTAATTTATTAATAATTTTATTTATTTAAAATGTAATAAATTGATTTATAGATAATTATGATTGATTAAAGCAATAATATTTTCTTTCCTAGAATAAAGGTTGCTAAACTGTTATATCCCATAAATCACTTCTCTACGATTTTTCTTTCACACGCGCCCCCATCAAACCCACTATCCCCATCAAACCTACAACAGCCATTGCCATCGTTTGTGCAGCAAACCCATTATTTTTCTTTCACACGCGCCCCCATCAAACCTAACATGCCATCGTCTTCTACAAAGAGTCCGAAATTCAAATTCATTTTCGGATTCTTGAATTCTAATTGTATCTATGCACCAACTAACCTCCGTTGAACATCTTCTGTAACGTGGGTTTCATTCATTCAGTTCATTTTCATGTGTGTATTGTGTATGTGCACAACCATCAAGAATTCATCGTTCTGTGGTGCACATTTTAATATGGCTTATGGCCTGAGAGATGATATGAGCTTCAAATATGGATCTGTACCATTAACAAAACCCATAAAAACTTAGAAACTCAGATGTGCATCTATCTAAAAAATTCAAGAACACAGATGTGCAGCAAAAATACAGATATGCATCTATTTAAAACTCAGAAATACAAATGTGCACCCATTTAAAACTCAGTAACACAGAAAATACATATGTGCACCGATTTCATTATGACGACGGATACAACAGGAGAATAAAAAAATAAATTAAAAAATCAAGATTTTAACAAACTTGTAGGAAGCTCGACTACGCAGGAGCAAAAGACCATGTTATAGAAGATGAGGACGACGCGCATGTATTTACATGCGTGTGGAAAATGTAACAAACAAAAAGGAAAGTAATGTTAAAGATAATTGTGCAGAAAGGAGAGAGATAATATTAGGAGAAAGAATCATGCTAAAAATAAGGAGAGAATATTTTGTTTAGATATTGTGAAAAAACAAATAACGACATAGTTAAATAAAAGGAATTAAATAGGTCGTTGGATCAAAAGAGATCGAAGGATAATAACAATTCACAATTTACATATCCAAATCGAATTTCATTTGATCCACTATTTATATATATATATTATATACATATATATGGGGCGGTTCCATTGAGAACCACAAATATGGTGAGAACTGAAAACTCAAGACAAAAATTGCAAGTTGTGTCTTGTGTTTTCTGGACGCGTGTTGTGTCTTGTATTTTCTGAACGCGTGTTATGTCTTGTGTCTTGTGTGTTGATACGTGTCCATCCTCCCAACCATTATATCATGTCATCCAACAGTTAAGATTGAGTTCTCAGTTCTCACCTGGATTTGGAGTTCTCAATTGAACCTCATTATATATATGTAGGGGGCGGATCAGGTGAAAACCACTTTAGATTTATAAATTGTGAACTATCCTTGATCATTGATTTATATTTCATCCTATGGTTATGATTTTTTTAGATTTTTTATCTATTTTTTAAAAAGATAATTAAATCCTTATTTTATGAGTTATTAGATTTCTTCCACTATTGAATTCTTAAATAAGCAATTTACCGTCTGATTTTTTCTATCTTTCCCAATTACATTTGTTGCGTGATTTTTCTTTTCTTCTATTTTTATGACATAATTTCTTTTCCATAAGTTTTTTCTTATTATTTTTTAATGCACATCGCCAAACCTATTATACATTGGTGCACAATTCAAATCCTCATTGTACAATTTGATTTCTGTTTCTTTGATGGTTATTTTTGACGAAATGTGTACTTATTATGATGTCACAGTGAATTGTTTATACTTATTCGATGCACACACAGAGTATATAGTCATGTAAAAACGTGCACCGCAACATTAAAAGATGTGCACCAAAATTCATATGTGCACCATTAGAAAAATTAGTAGATCTTGATGTGCACCATAAATCCAGAAAATAGTGCACCATTACAAATCTAGAACTTCACCTCGACAATCGATACACGACTCTAGTTGGCTCGATACCTGGCTCTAGTTGGCTCGACATGTAACGGTGAGCCTAACAAAAGCTCTTACATTTTTCCATGTGCACCAAAAACTCTTACCATGTGCACCATGCTTTGGACACCCCTGTGCACCGTACGTTGATGGAGGGCTTAGCAAACTCATCCACAACCTCTGCCCTCTTGAAGTTAACGTATAGTCTGGAGTGTGTTTGATGCTCATGGACACTAGTGTACACTGATGCAGTTCTTGCACTTCGACATCACTAGTGAAATTAATATACATAACTCAGCAAACTCAACCACATTCTCTACCATAACTTGACGTGGTTCTTGCAATTCATCATCACTTGTGTACTTTTTCTTCTAGATAAGAGAGACATTTCTCATTAACTGTGATCGTGCTCGGTGCCCCTACCTATGCCACCTTTTCAGCAACACAAAAAGTGTTGGGAGGTTAGTAAGCAGCAGGGCCGGCCTTGTACAGGAAGCTGCTCCCTTCCACAATACTATGAAACAATCACATAAATTGATGATTAAAAACAATTATGCTAATAAGACACACTTGAACCTAAGAGATCATTTTTCCTCCACAAGTGACTTTCGAATCGTCTGTAGTGAAGTTGCATAATATCCGTTTAACCTATGAAAGATTAATTGAGGGGCATACCCATAGGACAAATTAAAGGTGAGATAAAGTGCTTTTTTTTTAAATTCATGGAAAATGAAAAAGAAGAAAAACCTCTTTTCTGATAGATCTATCCATCAACATACATTTAGGTTTTGTTCCTGAGTTTTGAGAGTAAAGGAGAGAAAAGAGAGGAGAGGAGAGGAGAAGAAAAGAAAGGAGAGGAGAGGAGAAGAAAAGAAAGGAGAGGAAAGGAAAGGAAAGGTGGGGAAAAATGATGTTTCTGAGTTTAAAGAGAATTTGGAGGGGATAAGGAAAAATATAACATAATTACTAAATTGTCCTTATGTTTGGATAAATTAAGAGATACATAAAGGTAAAATCATCATTTTTCCCATTTTATTTCCCTTTCCCTCCCAATTGATGGGCTTGGCCAATGGGCTGAAGCCCAAAAATCTGGATCTCACTATAATGAGAAGCCTAGGGCTTCTGTTAAGTGATGTCACAATTTTCATTATTTGATAACGGAAAACACACTAGTGAGAGAGGGTTGTGTTTATTCGGGGGGAGCTAGTACTCCAGCTAGACGCGGTATTATACACTTATGTGTGGATACCATTGTGTCACCTAATGCACAGAGGAAATAAGACAACTGAACAAGGTTAACTAGTATTATAATTTATTTCATTATTTGTTTTCTTTTGGAAATTTAATTCAGATCCAGATCTATATCTCAGATCTGAATTGAGAATTATCTAAATCAAAAATAAGTAATCTGCATCCAAATCTGTATCTAGTAATTCAGATTACCGCAAAAGCCATGAAATTAGTTTTCTTGCGTTCCGGATCCGAGCTGATGTCACTTGGTTCAGAAATCTAAATTGACATTTATGTGGGTGATTCTCAACTTTGATGACATGGGTGAGAGAGGTGACAATGGAATTAGAGAGCATGGTAGAGATGCGAGAGAGAACAAGATAGAGGAGATAAAGGTCTTACTACGGATAAACCAGGACTAGAAGGGACGGGAGTAAAAATTGATGGACAACATGAGGAATGACCAGTGGTAGGGAAATAAGAAATAGAGGGTCCAGTGAGGCCACGAACCAGTAGTACTTTTAGATGTAGCATAATGAAAAGCGAAAATATGTTCAACAAAAATTACATCTCTGCTGTAGCAGACACTTTTAATATCAATACCATTTAGTTTGTAAGCCTTTTCCTAAAGGGATATCTAATAAAAGTACTTTTTTTCTTGCCCTTGCATCAAACGTATCTCTATAAACTTTAAAAATTGAACCAAGTACAGACATCCAAAAGTTCTCAATCAAAGAGTATTCTGTAGGGAATTTATATTTCAAAGCTTTGGTTGAAATTCTGTTTATAATCTATGTTGTTATAAGTATACAATCCCCTCATAAAGTTATTTTTTTTGCAAAAGGGGTGCTTTGCATTGAAAAGAAAGGATGTTCAGGGAATGAGAAATACAGAGAGCCGAGGCCTAGACAGAGCAATACAGGCTAAACTAGGAAGACTAGAAGGAGAACAACTGGGCTACAAAAATATTACACTAAGAGAGGATATGATCTAAGTTCATCATCTTTGCCCAAGCTGAGTTAAAACTGTTGGACTTTATGGAAGAGATGCAGATGATCTTCATCAGACAGCTCTTTTTCACTGATTTAAGGATGCCAGCTCTGGAGAAGGGAACACCATTGAAAATAAAGTCATTTCTAGCCTTCCAAATGTGATAAGCGCAACTCGCGACAAAGAGGAATGAGACTATCTTCAGCTCTTCGGATTGGAATGAATAATCATTAGACCAAGAAATTAGGTCTGACCAAGAGAAGAAAGTGATCTGAGTGGAAAGTGGCAATAGTTAAGAAGAACCTCTGAGAACAGTGAAAGAGTCAATGGACAAAGGAAGAATAAATGATCTTGACATTCAGTGGCTGAGGAACATAACTGACAGGTGAGGTCAGATTGGAGCCCCATTTTCTGGAGTCTGATTTTTGTTGGTAGTCTGCTATGGCAAGCCTGCCACAAAAGGAAGCAATGCTTAGGATGATTATTCCAGACTAGACTGTGCCAGGGAGGTCTTGGGATCTGAGGTTGCAAGAACTTAAAGATAGAGCTAGCAGAGAAAGGAACACCAGGAATTTTCCAGACCACTGAAGTGGAAGTCATGGTAATACACTGAGCTGCAATATGTCTCACCTTTAGAATTTGCTTTATCGTCCAAGGAGTCGAAGGTTTAGGATAAATACTCCGTAAGTTCTCCTCTTTGATGAAATAAGCATGAATCCACTTAATCCAGGCCGAATCATGTTTGTGGATGATATCCCAGATCCGAAAATATAAATAGATAAATAGATGTGCGTGATAAAGATTAATGCTTTTGAGATTTTTAACAAGTGTCTATGTTTCTTTCATATTTTCCATTTTGTTGAGGACTCTGAACACAAGTAGTTTGTTGTAAGATACCACGCTCTTGCAAAAATAACTAAAAAGATGAGTTAATAAATTCAGTTTCATTATCAGTCCGAATGACTTTAATAAAAGAAAAAAATTGATTTGCAGCATAAGTGTAAAAAGCATAAAATGCTCTAATACTTCAGTGTTGTTGTGCAGTGAATATATCCCAGTACACTTGGAGAAGTCATCAATTATTGTAAGAACTTACTTAATCATTGTACGTTCAATGCCTATAAGGACCCCCAGACATCGTAATGTATGGATTCAAAGTATGATTTTTTTATTGTTGTGATTACAGGAAAAAGAATTTTTGGTCTGCTTTGCCAAAGGATAAATCTCACAAATTGTGTTGAGAAGGGAAATTGGGTAGGTTAATCTAGTGAATATGTGGAAGAGTGGAAAAAGATGAATGGCCTAACATGTAGTGCAAAAGAGTGTGGTTGGAAAAAAAATACCAGAATTGACTGATGATAAAGTTGATGACTGACTGAAGGGAGAAATTTTTGAGCATGATACAAACCTTAGTGCGGATTACCAATCAATAATTTTGAGTGAAGGTGACGCTAGTATTAGCATGGGAAAGAAGTTGTGAAACTGAAATCAGATTGGACTAAAATTTAGATGCAAGAAGAACATTGTTCAATGTAAGATAAGGAGTAGGTTGGACAGTGCCAGTTGTTTTTATGAGAGTGGATTGTCCATCTGGCATGTGGATGAAAGAACTATAAGTAGAAATATTTTGAAGAATATGAGGATTGGAGGTTATAAAGTGTGTGACACCCAAATCCACAATCCAGACATTATTATTAAAGTAATTGAAAAACTGAATGATTTACTAGTCATAGCACTATTGATAATGACTTCAGAATTTGGTGTAGAGTTGTTCTTGTTAAGCATATGGATAAACTCTTGAAGTGCATTAGATGAAAACTGGACAGATTTAATCTTTGGGATCACAGACTCAATGGCAGAATTAGCTTCTCCAGAGGCAGTTACTACATTCACATGAGTGAATTGCGCAAACTTCTTTCTGTTTGTGATTTGTTGTGGTGTAGGTGGCCCATAATATTTGTGACCTTGAAGAAGACCAATGAGCTTATAACATTGATATTTAGCATGTCCAGGTTGCTTACAATATGAGCATTCTATTGCATTTTTCTTTGATATATCACTTTTAGTTTTATCACCTTGTTTAGAACCTAAATTGTAAGATTTTGACAGAAGAGCAGTGGTTTCATGTCTGATTGTATTAGTCAACTGTCTTTGTCTCTCTTCTTAAACAACCATGACATAAATTACCTCAAGTTTTGGTAGTGGTTTGATCAATAAAATTGTTCCTCTAATAGCCAGGTACTCAAAGTTTAGACCCCATTAGGAATAGAGTAACATCATCTTCATTTTCTTCTTCTTTTTCACTCTTATACTTTCTGCAATTGATTGGAAAAACATATTTGCTGATGCTTATCATGCTTTTCATAGCATCTTTTAACTACCTTTGTTGTGTGATATTCTGACACAGATAGAGAGCCTTATCTGTAGTAAAATCTTTCATACTTCAACTAAAATTTCTTTTGCTCCATTTTGTTCAGCAAAGCTTGTATTCAGTTCATCCCAGAGTTCCTTTGCATCTGTTATATACATAATTGTCTTTAAGATGTCAGCAGATAATGAGTTTGTGATCCACAAGACCACAGTTTGATTGTAACAATTGTATTCAAACCAAAGTTCAGACTCTACATGTGGACAACTCATTATTCCATAAATGAAATTGAGCATGTTTCTTGTTGATAAGGCTACTGATATACTTCTCTTCTACTTATGAAAATTTCTAGGTCTCGTCAAGATTGCATGTGAAATCCGTGTGATATAATATTTGCAAGCTTTGATGAAGAATGGATGTCGTGAGTTAATTTATGTATTCATAATTTCTTGTTATGAAATCTTAGATTTTCCATTTGTTTCAGACTCTGTTACTGAAATCTCTTTTTTATAATCAACAGGTTCAACCATAATTGCTATTATGAATTCACAGATTTTAGTAAGAATTGAGTTAAGAATGGATGCAACCATCAGATGAGAACTCAATTTTTGAGGAGTATCAAAAATTTGAACGTCTTTCAACGGACAAGAACACCACAACAACATATTAGTGATGCGGAAAGAAGATCAAAATTTTGATTTATCTTGCACAAAAATTATCAAAAATTTACTCTGATACCATATTACAATTCCAAAGAGAGGAGCGATTTAACTAACACCTTCCATTTCATTAATAATAAAAATATTGGAGAGAGAGAGAGAGATTTGCATATCGAAATTACATAATAATGAAAATGGGAAGAGCAGAATAAAAAGAGGAGAGGCGAGGAAGATTTAAACGACACAGTTTAAGTCTTCAATAGCTGCTCCCGCTTCAGCCAAGAGATAACCTCCACAACAAGCTATAGATGGCTTGTTTATTAACGAACTTTAAAGCTAAGTTTAAGTTTCACTGGTCGAACAAATTTTGACTGAATATGTTATGGAGTAGATCAGATACATTGACGAGCTTACATCCTAAAAGGAAATAATCTACTTGGAGAATCAAACACCACAGTTTCAATATTATAGCAATGGACCTTAACATAAGGATCCATGTTAGTTACAACCGCACTTTAGCTAATATTTGAACAACGGATTTTATTGGTAAAACCTTAGAGGGCGGAAGTGATGAGTGGGATAGTCTTCTTCTTAAGTGTCTCGCCCGGCAAGGCGGCCGGTCTCCAGCAAGTCATCCATCTCCTTGACGAACACATCCATGGCCTCAGCCGGTAGACAAACCGGAATGGTGATCCCCTTCTGACCCTTCTTATTCTTAGCTGGTATGTAAAAGGTTATGAACCCGGGAATGGCCCCAACCTCGCCACTGGCAGGGCTGCCAAAGGCATTCTTGCCCCACCCAAAGTCCACAGTTTCGAATCCGGCTCGCGTGTTGTCCGAGATTATGTACGAGCCGACAACCCTGAAGTGGGGGCGGTTGTTTAACACCATTAGATCCGCTACGGATTTCATGTAATCTTCAGTCACCTCGTTTTTAGCCTTTCTCACAAGCTGAAGCGCGTATCCAATAGGATTCGCGCTTAACTCTCCGGCAGAAGTTAACGCGGCTGGATATGCAAACGCATTCCCGTAATAGCCTTTGGGAAGGGGCGGGTTGAATTTGTGGCGGGCGTTCACTATGCTCATCATGCGAACCTCATCCGCCGGATTCAGTTTAAGCGACACGGTCCTCGTGCGCCAAAGGATAGCCACTAGTAGCTCAAAAGTCGAGCACCGGGTGAGGTGTGGTGGCACCAGATTGCGGAGGGATGCCACTTCATCCGGTCCGAAGAAGAACGGGCGCTGCACCATGTTCTCAAACGGGACTATAGTGCCCTTCTCTTGATCATACTCGTGGTGGACGCAGGTGACTCTAGGCGGATCCCTCGCGTTGAGAAGTTCCCGGCGCCACACGGGCCGCACGGACACGTCTGGCTGCCCGCGTGCTATCTCGCCCACGGCCGTCAAAAAATTGACGATGCCGGTCGCGTCAGCCATGGTGTGGTTCAGCCGCACCGCAACGATGAATCCTCCGCAAGTCAGTCTTGTTACCTGATAAAATATGTACTAAATTTATGGATCTTGGTTTGCTATTTACCCTTCTTTTTGATATTACAAAATATGATGAAAATAAAATGAGATGGACATTAGCAGAAAATAATATTTCTATGAAATTAGTATTTTGATATAATATTTTTTGTATTCTTTTTATTTCCATAAAGATTTTCTTTCAATGGCTCAAATTTTCTAAAAAAATTAACAAATATATTTTTTGTAGTCATTTTTGGATGGAACTTATATAACACATGAAGACAAATAGACATGTGACACTATGTGATTGACATTAAAAATATTTAATTTTGTAATATGTCATGTGGTTAGTCAAATTAATTTTTTTAAAGAATTATTCACCACGTTACCCTAATTAAATGCATGATATATGATGGGCGGAAAACTCAAATCTTCACATGTGAAACATTGTACTACCAAAAATGTGTCATCAGTTCCAAAACTCAAATTCAATCAACAATAATGTTTTGTCACCTGGAAAAGCAAGAGGGGACACCCAAGTATGCCTCCGGACCCAGGCACGTCGAAAAGCAGCTCGTCGAGCCCGGGGAACGGGGGCTGAAGCACGTCCCCGAACTCATCCACGGTCACATCCGCATCCGCCTCGATGAACATGACGCCCTCCCCGGTGCAATCCACGGCCAGCTTCCTACCACTCCCCACCTCCCTCAGTCGCCCCGCGAACGGGTAGTAGTGCACAAGGGCCTTCCCGATCGCCTCCCTGATCACTCCGACCGGGTCCCTGCCCCGCCCGAGGTCGGACTGGCGGAAGAATTGTATGATGGGGACTTGGAACCGGAGGCTCTCCTGGTCGTCTATGTCGGAGAGGTGCTTGAGCTCGCGGGGAGTGGGCGCGGCCGGGGTGATGAGCTGCGGGGCCTGGCGGGTGACCTTGAAGGATAGAGCCGGGTGCGACATTTTGGGGACGTTTGGGAGAATTGAGCGCTGGCTTTGGGCTTGTACTAGTAATGACTCGATTTTTGTTGGATGTTTTTGTGTTGGGTGTGTGATTTTAAGACAAGGCTGGTGCCCGTATTTGTACAGATGAGTTGATGACTGATGAGCGGTTACAAATTTGTGACGGTAATCCACTTGGATGACTGAGGTGATGTGTCGGGTGTGCGAATATTTTTGTGTATGTATCTTATCGATTATACAAAAAATTGTATTATTTAAGTTTATATTGTGTATATAAACTCAATATTTAGAGGCAGAAATAGGGATAACATTCAGAATCTCATGCTGTTTAAATTTTTTAAAATCTCATTATAATAATATTTAAACTTCATAATCCAAACTAGTATATGAGATAGATTTTAAATCGACGTATGTCATTTTGACAAGTCACGTGACGTGTTGAAAATTAAAATAAAATAAATCAAAATCAACTACTGTCACTTTAATTTTTCAATGCGGCATGTAACCGTTCCGACTATCCGTATATCCGCAATTAGAGTATATCCACCCAAAAATTAATTAATATGAAATTGGTCTCTTAACCCCCAATGTTCAATAATTTTATTTTATTTTATTTTGTTTATTCTTTTGCTTTACTGGGGGTGTATTTCTCCAAATTGAAATACAATATTTTCAATTTAGTCCAATTAAATTCAATTAAAATCGCCCTATCTTCGAAATTTGAATCACAAGCTCCACGCGAATGAAAGAAATGTTTTGCATGTGTTATTTAAAGATTGTCGAAGGCAACTGCAATATGAAATTTCTTGGCTATGGTCAGTGAGAAAGTCCAGTGGGCACTTTTCAATCTACATTTAATAATATGCTGCAATGGAGTAGATAGCCTGAATAACATACTAAAGCAATATATATTTATATACGAGTTTATATGATCTATTATTTTATTCTTTAATAGTAGTTGTTTAAGGTTAAATTGAGTGGATTAATGAATCTTAATATTATTTATTGATTAAATTTAATAGGTATGTATTTAATGTGTTTCAAAAAAACTTCACATAAAATGTAAAATATGATGTATTGTTACCGGTATAAAAGATGATAGAATATAAAAGGGGTACGTGTGTAATTAATTAGACGTTGGGGACGTGTGTGTAATGCGGGATAGTATAAAAGGTTAGATTGTATGTCGTTTTGATATAATAAAATTTTCCCTTTGCCGCCTTATTCTTGCTGTAGCAACTAATCTGTAGAAACCGGTAGGGCTTGGTCCATTCCGGCTGACTACGACGAGGCACGAGTCTTCTAGTTTCACATGGCATCAGAGCAGAAACATTCGGAAATAGTTCGACTAGCAGCTGCTTGAAGTTTGGTGAAGAAATCTTGGCCGATTTATGGGAGATAACACAAGCTTAACCTCTTTGACATGGGATGACGGGCTCAGGTGTTTGGACGAATAATCTGATAGACGATCCTTACTATATCAGTAATTCAGAGGTAACTGGACACAATATAGTGAGCGAGTTACTTAAAAGACTGGAGAATTTCATCAAATGGAAGAGATCAATGAAAATCACGCGTTCAACATGCTCTAAACTCGAACTTGTGCGAGGTGAGTATCTAAAGCCTACCGATGTTTCTTTACATCTAAAATGGCAGAAATGCAATGATATTGTAATGTCGTGGTTGATTAGCACCATCTCGATAAGGATCTTGTTTGTTCTATACTTCATGCTTGTGATGCCTCTATGGCATGGAGTACGTTGTAGATGCAACTAGTAGGTTCAAGTGAGACAAGAATCTTCAGTTTAGAAAAGGAGCTTGCGAATTTGTCACAAGAAGAAATGAGCGTTGCAAGTGTTTACCAGAAATATGTGGATTTGTGGCAGAATATGAAGCAATGGAGGAACTGCCTAAGTATACTCATGGCAAAAAATGTGCTTGTTTTAGTTGTGTCATGAGCAAACAATCAAAGAGAAAATGTGATTCAGTTCTTGATAGGACTCAATGATGCATTCCTACCTTTGTATACGCTCATCCTTATAATGATATCCGTACCAAACTTGAATGTTATACATGCCTAAGTGTATTCTGGTTAATTCCGACAAGGCACAAGTTTTGTAGTTTCGCAAGATTTTAGATGGATTGTAATAATGAAGTAATTAATATAATTTTTAAGATGAGTGACAATTGTGCATTGAAATGTTACGTGAGAAATAAAATGAACAAATAGTTGTTAGTTAGATGATAAGATAAAAAAGAAGGTAATTCAGATTTATTTTTTTTAATTAAGTTATGATTCTAATATAACATATTGACATTTTATTACACATTCCTAATTTCAATTTTTTTGGGTGTACATAACTGGCTAATTCTATCTCAATTTAAACTCTCTTGATTGATGGAAAAAACTCCATCTCAATCGAAATATGAAAAAAATAGTAGATATTTAATAAATAAATTAAAGCTATGTAATTTGATTTTTGTTCTTACTTCTTACAATATAACAAAAACAACACTATAAACAACACTATAAATTTGTTGAGAGATTGTTTCTTATTCAACAACTAATCATAAATTATCATGTGTATAAAATATTTTTCATAATATTATTTTTTAATTACTTACATAATTCAATCACTGATTGGATATAAACACTCTAATTACCCTCTTAGGACATTGCTAGGCTTCTTGTGATTAGATTTTTTTTTATTTGCAACATTTTTCATTTAGTAGAATGAGTTATAATTAAATCCTGGGGCCTTCTCCAAATGGCAATGTCCATTATTTTTATGCTTTTTTAAAAAATGTACATTGAAAAAGTCTTTTTTGTTTTAGTTTCTCTTAATTTTTTAAACATTTTTTTATTTTATTTAGTAGAATAGCACAAAATGGGGGTTTGAGTGCAAGTAAAATTACATAAGGTGATTTATGGGGGTTTAAGCTACTCGATCAATCTCAATCTCAATTTCAATCAATGGACAGAATTATTGTACCATGCACTAAACAGAAAATAAATGTTCAAAAATATGTTCAATCAGAGGGGTTTGTTATTATGTGTCACACTTCATTCCACGTTATTCACGCTTACCACCGACACAAATTTGACACCATGGTCACATCATACATCAATTTTTTCTAGTTCATAATTATTCATAATTTTAAAAATAATATTTTTTTAAAAATATATATAAAAGTGTTTGTGGTTATAAAATGACATATTATATAAATTAGATAAGAGATCGGATAAATAATATTGTTTATTTTTTTCTGTTTTAAGGTTTTACAATATCTAGAGCAATAATATAAACATATAACTTTTATAAAACTAAACCCTAATCTAAAAACCCCTAAACACACAAACCTTAAAAATCGGAATATTTTAAAATTTAAAACTTTATAATTCTAACAACCTGAAACCTTAATATAAAACTCTCAAATTAATAAGAAAAATAACAAATATATTTTCTTTATTTGAAAGTGTTCCAAAAATCCTCGTTTCAGAATTATTAATCGTCGATTAATCGTCAGACGGTGTCGAAAGGTTCCGTCTAGCCCCTTAGCAGATTAGTTATTCAAGATTTAATTTTTTTATTAAAATAATAGTTTTTGAACATATATGTTTATAATTAATTATTAAATTTATTATTAATATATATAAATTTGATTAACACTCCGATTAATCCTCGCTTAATCGATTAATCGCTAGACATTGTGCTCACTGCTTGAAGCTATTTAGAACATTGATTTGATCCCTTGCCAAATACATATACATATATATGACATATCATGAAGAAAGTTTTTCTCAAATCTTTATTTAAATAAAAAATTAAATATTTGAAACTCACAATTGACACCTAACTTCCCCCTTTTGTTTCAAAAAAAAAAAAAAACTGTTCCATTCCCTTTTATATCTTAATTTCAAAATATCATAATTTTTTTTTAAAAAAAATTAAAAAATAAAATCATGATTTTGTATTATAATTTTTGTAAAGGTGTAAAAACCACTATTACAAACAATGATTTTATTAAAAAAATTGTTGATTGAAACAACTATTTTTCAACATTTACAAGTGTGCTGAAAATAAAATAATTAATATCTAACTTTTTAAATTATGTATATCAAAATTAAATGTGTATTAAAATTATTAAATAATAAATACAAATTAATATATAAATTTGATTAAAGAGACAATATTAAAAATGATGTTGTAACGCATCAAGAACTTCATATTTATTGAAAAACATGAAGAATAGCCCCACAAGTACAAATTTTAATGTCAACATAGTGATGGTAAAGTTCAAGCCCCACGATGATTATTAAATATTTTTTCTATATTCATTTTATTAATTATAAAAAATGCAAGTCTTACTAGGTGTATTCCTCATCATTAATAGCATTGAAAATCATAATTTTAGTCTTAGGTGTAGTTCTGTAAAACTAAGAGCCGAATATTGAATAGTATATGAGAATCTGAATGGTCAGACCACTGGTTAAACCATCACTGGTTGTTGATTGTTGAATGATTTACTTTCATTTGGTAAATTACTTTTTAAACATCTGAATATATTATAATTTTTAAACATTTGAATGAGACATAGAAATTACATCAAGAATGAATTAATAATGTCACTTTTTAAACATCTGAATATATTATAATTTTTAAACATTTGAATGAGACATAGAAATTGCATCAAGAATGAATTAATAATGTGCTCCAAATTGATAATAGATTGCAAGCCACAACTAGTCTCATTCTTCCTCAAATTTAAATATAGCACAACATTTCTTCCACCCTTCTTCGGCACCCCACTACAAGTGATAAGCTTTTTATTCACTTTATTTTTAGCAAATGCCTTTTTATTCACCTTAGAATCAATTCCATGCTTACATCTAACATGCTATGATTAGCTTAGTTTGGTTATAGAAAAAATCATGTGGTGTGAGCTTAAGCAACAAGATCACAATTATATGAGAGAAATTGTTATGAGGGTGACAAAACTTGTTCAGGTTGAAACAGAGAGATAACATCTTCAACATGAAAAGACAAGAAAAAATTAACTGCTTCTCCGTAGAAGTACAAGATTATTCATCAAACCTAGATGGCCAACTCTTCTAAATACATTATAATCCCTAACCTTTCCCTTCACGCACCTCTCCTTGTCAACAATCATGGTCCCGGGCGGCTACTTCTCCACCACATAATTGTGGATCCAACCCAGCATGGCCACAACCACCAGCCTGAACCCGTTTGAGGACATGAATCCGGCGAAAGTTAGGTAGATGAGAAGGCGATTGGGACCAAGATTGGGCTGAACAGGACCAACAGCGGTGTGATGACCACCAGGACGATGACGGTGGCAGTCAGGACCCGGTCGGAGAGGAGTAGGAGCGAGGTACCTGTCATTGACTTCTGTTAGAAACTTGACCGTCAAGGCGCGAGCCGGGAGATGAGTCGTGGAGCTTATGGGCAAACTGTGTTGTGTTCTGTCGACATGTTAAGGGAGGCAACAGTTTTTGGGTTCAGGAAGAGCTCTGACCAATTCAGATATTGTTTTAGCTGTGATATTGCAGAGGATTTGTTCTGACTTACTAAATATTTATTAAACATCAAAAAAAAATTGGTTCACTGAATGATTATTATAATAACAGACCATCTTTTAACAGAGCTCAATAAGAGCAACAAAAGATGTCATCAAAAAAGTGTTTATTTCTTATGCATATTTGATCACATAGTTGTCATTCATTTCGTGCACTAACATTGAATTCGTATTTAAAGATTGTCAAAACTCACAATAAATTCCGACGAAAATACATGAAAATGCAAATTTGATATTAATGATATAGGTGTTGATAAAATTTAATAGGTTGGTGGTTAATATTTTTTTTTAAATTTCATGCAAAAAATAAAATTAGTAGATATTTACCGGTGAAGAATAATTTTTTTATTGATTATGATAATAAATTGATTAATATTTGACATTTTAAGATAGTTGTTGATATTAAACATGCATTAAAAATTATTAAGTGATAAATTAATAAATAATTCAGTTAAGTGACATGAAAAAAATATCAGAGCGATTAAATTATAAATTACTCATCAAAACAATATATACAATGTTTATTAAATTAATAAATAATTGCAGTGATGTTTTATATGTATAAGCTTTGGATCAAGTGAAATTTACTCTGAATATGTACACTGTGAATCTCTTAGGAATGTTGATTCTCCAAATATCAATGGACCAGATTTTTTTGTGATTTATTAATAATTTTATTTATTTAAAATGTTATAAATTGATTTATGGATAATTATGGTTGATTAAAGCAATAATATTTTCTTTCCTAGAATGAAGGGTGCTAAAGCGTTACATCCCATCTTCTCTACTATTTTTCTTTCACACGCACCCCCATCAAACCCGCTATCCCCATCAAACCTACAACAGCCATGCCATCGTCTGTGCAGCAAACCCATTATTTTTCTTTCATACGCGCCCCCATCAAACCTATTATGTCAACGTCTTCAACAAAGAGCCTCAAACTCAAAATTATTTTTTAATTCTTAAATTTTAATTGTGTCTGTGCATCAATTAACCTCCATTGAACATCTTCTACAAGGTGGATTTCGTTCATTCAGTTCATTTCCATGTGTGTATTGTGTATGTGCACCGCCATCAAAAACTCATAGTTTTGTAGTGCACATTTTAATATGGCTTATGGCCAGAGAGATGATATGAGCTTCAAATATGGACCTGTACCATTAACAAAACCCATAAAAATTTAGAAACTCAGATGTGCATCCATCTAAAAAATTCAAAATCACATATGTGCACCAGAAATACAGATGTGCACCTATTCAAAACACAGAAACACAAATGAGCACCTATTTAAAACTCAGGAACACAGAAAGTACATATGTGCACTAATTTCATTATGACGACGGATACAATAGGAAAATAAAAAATAAATTACAAAATCAACATTTTAATAAATTTGTATGAAGCTCGACCACGCAGGAGCAGAAGACCATGTTATAGATGATGGGGACGACGCGCATGTATTTGCATGCGTGTGGAAAATGTAACAAACAAAAAGGACAACAATGTTAAAGATAATAGTATAGAAAAAAGAGATATAATATTAGGGGAGAGATCATGCTAAAAATAAGAAGACAATATTTTGTTTAAATATTGTAAAAAAAATAACGATATAATTAAATAAAAGAAATTAAACAGGTCATTGGATCAAAAGAGATCGAAGGATAATAACAGTTCATAATTTACATATCCAAATTGAATTTCATTTGATCCACCATATATATAGGGGGCGGATCAGGTGAAAACCACTTTAGATTTATAAACTGTGAACCATCCTTATTCATTGATCCATAATTCATCCGACAGTTATGATTTTTTTAGATTTGTTATATATTTTTCTAAAAGATAATTTAATCCTTATTTTATGAGTTATTAGATTTCTTCCACGATTGAATTCTTAAATAAGAAATTTACCGTCTGATTTTTTCTATCTTTCCCAATTGGATTTGTTGCATGATTTTTCTCTTTCTTCTATTTTTATGACATAATTTTTTTGCCATGAGTTTTTTCTTATTTTTTTCATGCACATCGCCATACCTTTTATATATTGGTGCACAATTCAGTCTTTATGCATTGTTCCACAATTCAAAATAAGTGCATGATTTAATCTTTGGTGCACAATTCAAATCCTCATTGTACAATTTGATTTATGTTTCTTTGATAGTTATTTTTGACGAAATGTGTACTTATTATGATGTCACAGAGTGAATTGTTTATACTTATTCGATGCACACACAGAGTACATAGTCATGTAAAAACGTGCACTGCAATATTAAAAGATGTGTACCAAAATTCATATGTGCACCATTCGAAAAATTAATAGATCTTGATGTGCACCATTAATCCAGAAAATAGTGCACCATTACAAATCTAGAACTTCACCTCGACAATCGATACACGGCTCTAGTTGGCTTGATACCTGGCTCTAGTTGGCTCGACATGTAACATTGAGCCTAACATTGGTAGAAATACTCAGAGCTTACGAACCAACAAAAGCTCTTAGCTTTTACCATGTGCACCAAAAGCTTTTACCATGTGCACCATGCTTTGGACACCCCTATGCACCGTACCTTGATGGAGAGCTTAGCAAACTCATCCACATCCTCTTCCCCTCTTGAAGTTAATGTATAGTCTGGAGTGTGTTTGATGCTCGTGGACACTAGTGTACACTGATGCAGTTCTTGCATGTCGTCATCACTGGTGAAATTAATGTACAGAACTCAGCAAATTCAACCACATCCTCCACCATAACTTGACGTGGTTCTTGGAGTTCATCATCACTTCGTACTTTTTCTTCCAGATAAGAGACACATTTCTTATTAACTGTGATCGTGCTCGGCGCTCCTACCTCTGCCACCTTTTCAGCAACACAAAAAGTGTTGGGAGGTTAGTAAGCAACAGGGCCCGCCTTGTAAAGAAAGCTGCTTGATGAGCCCCCTGACAGTCTCCCTTCCACAATACTATGAAACAATCACAACAATTGATGATTAAAAACAATTGTGCAACTAAGACACACTTGAAAAGAAAAAAAACATAAATTAAAAAACACAGTCAATCCTAAGAGATCATTTTTCCTCCACAAGTCAATTGTGACTCGATTGGAGTGAAGTTGCAGAGTATCCGTTTAATCTATGAAAGATTCATTAAGGGCCATACCCATGGGACAGATTAAAGGTGAGATAAAGTGCATTTTTTTTAAATTCATGGAAAATGAAAAAGAAGAAAAACCTCTTTTTTGATAGCATTATCCATCAACATACCTTTAGGAAGCATTACTAACAAAAAGGTAGCATCCTCAACTTTACACTTACAATAATAATGAAAGTAAAACTTGGCTGATAGAAGAAAGGTTAGTCTTGTGATGCTCCAACTCTGAACGGTAGAATCCATGGCTACTATGTATGCGAAGATGTAAAGAATGAGTCGTAGGCCTTCTATTTATAGCTGAGATGTCTACTTGTAATTTGGATAACTTTTGGAAGGAAGATTATCGCTAAAAGGGATCTGGAATGTTGAAATTCGAATATGCCCATCTCTGCCCAACACGTGTCAGCACGATCTAGATCGTGCTAGCATTGTCTCGAGCACGATTCGGGTTGTACTCTTTGTCATCTTCTGGCATGTGGCTCGATCCGGGCAATGCCCTTGTATGTGATAGCTCGATCTGGGTCAAGCTACGAGCCCCTTAGATTTTGCTTTTTGACAAATCGGATCCTTTACTTCTGGAAATTATATAATAGTCCTCAAAGTTTGTCTTAATTGCAGATTGACCCCTCTATTTGACTTTTTATCCAATTATGATCCGATTTACATCCTTTTCATACTTTTCCTCTTCTGAAGCCACTTTTCTTCATATTTAACCCATAGGAGACAAAATCATTTATAAATTACCCATAAACTCAGAAATGTCTCACATATACTAAATATAGATACCTAAAATAGGATACATTATTACCCTATCAGACAACTTAGGTGAAAATTTATACATGGGTCAGCCAGAAGACTTTGTCGCCAAAGAAAAGGAGCACTTAAGATGTCAGATTAAGAAGTCAATTTATGGACAATAAAGCAAACATCCAGATGTAGGTATATTAAGTTTGATGAAACAATAAGAAATCTTGAATTTATTGAAATAAGGTGGATAATTATATACACATTAAGTTTAGAGGGGGCAAATTCATCAAATTAATACTTGTGAATGATATTCTATTAGTTAGCAGAGATAAAAACATGTTGCATAAGACAAAGATTTTTATCCTCTAATTTTTATTATATAAAGGACCACGTGACGGCTCTAATTTTATAAATTCTAAAATTATTTGAGATAGATCCAAAGGAGTCTTACGTTTGTCTCAGAATTCAAGCATTGACAAAGTACTTATAAATTCTACATGCATAATTACTCTATCACACCGGCTCTTTTAGTCAAAGACGATAAGTTTGGACTATTCCAATGTCCGCGAAATGAAGTAGAAGTTGATCAGATGAAAACAATTCCTTACACTTTACCCGTCGAAAGGACTATGTATGCTCCAATTTGTACGCACTTGACTTGGCTTTTATTATTGGAATATTATAAGTCTGAATTATTCGGCATATTTTATACTCAATTCATTTGATTCTTAACTATTCAACAATTTAAAGTAATGATTCAAGTAAAATTTCATCTTTCAAGGTTGTTTTAGGTATTAAAGCAAAAACATACTAAAAAGAGAGTTTTAATTATGAAAATACAAACAAAATCGAGTTGAGTGGAAAAGGCATAACTTTGCGCGCGCATATGGGAACGCGCTGAGGACTATGACCATGTGTGGGGGAGCGTACACGTTTCACCATTAAGAAGGAAGTAAGAAAGTGAATAAGTAGGAGGCACATGCGAGGTATATATCTATAAACTGCACATAGCACGTTTTTTGCTACTATAATCAACACTGACTTAGTTGGGCATAACTTTCATGTATGATGTCTGGTTTTAATTAATCGAATTTCTATAGAAAGAAAAAATAAAAATATAACATTTCACTTTGAGGATTTT
Organism: Kalanchoe fedtschenkoi; assembly: GCA_002312845.1. Lineage (NCBI taxonomy): Eukaryota > Viridiplantae > Streptophyta > Magnoliopsida > Saxifragales > Crassulaceae > Kalanchoe > Kalanchoe fedtschenkoi. Next base: position 1,051,589 of record NQLW01000032.1, on the reverse strand, counting down.
AGAGTCATATTTTAAGCGGATTTATGCTTGCATAATCGACAAGTCCATATGCTCACAAGCTTTCTTATTTTAGCTCAATTTTGTGTTTTTCAATTTCAAATCAAACCAAGTCCGAAACTTTTAAGATTTCTCCATATATTTTGATCAAAAAATACAAAGATATGTTGAAGACTTGTCAAAAAGAGAAATCTTAGTTCTACAGAACTAAAGAGGAGGAATGCGTACTATATAAAGAAGGTCTCACTCTCCCTTATTGAACGCAATAGGCCTCATCTTTGTAGTAACAAGCCTCTTCGAAATTCTCTCTCATTCTGTTCCAAATTTCTCTATGGGATTTGCTTCCAAATCACCCGTGCAGGTTAACAAGGAAATTGTCCAAAAAATGAGCGATATGGGTTTGAAAGGTAGTACCTTCTTACTTATTTTTGTGTTCTTCTATGGTCATTTATGGTTTAATTTCAATGTACAGTCCTGGCTAGTTAAGTTGGGATATTAACATTGTGAGATTTCATCCTGAATAAAATTTATGTTTTACATGTGTGTTTATTGAGTGAATAATTTTGAACATCATAGCTTGACAGTGTGTGTTTAATTACTTACATTCAGTCCAATGTTGATCTAATTATGAAGAATAAGACAATACCAATTACTCGTGTGGCAAACAAACATATATTGTGTCGTGCATCTTTATGTGGTAAACACACTCTAGGATAGGGTCGGATTATCTAGACCAAGCTCCATACCAATGATCGTTAATGTGTATGTTCTTTGTCTTTGCTTTTATCTTACATGTTGGCATCTAAAATTTCTATCATTGGTTAAAGAGTGGGATGATTAGCTAGGAGTAATTATTTACGCATTGTCATAGTATCTGATGCATGAAGTCATATATTTTGTTGAATTTGATTCGTCATTTATCTCTAGAACGATGATCAAGACATTCACAAATTACTAGTTTGAAATACGCGTCTGTGTACTAATTTCTTTTTTTACTTTTCTTAACAGCATTACTTTTCAGCACACTTTCAAATACTCACAAATCCCCTCCGAACTTTTTTTAAATTTTTTTATTCATTAATTTTGCAGGTTACATCATGTGTTTTTAGATTTGCTATTAGCTTATTGCTTGCTAGTGTAGTTAATAAATTTATTTGCATTACATTCTCAGCGAAACTCCTATGAGAATGCTTGTCAATTTGATCCAGGACTCCATCACTACAGAGCTGTTAAGAAGATCTTGCGATGTTTACAGGAAACTAAGCATTACATGCTCTTACATAAATAGATCTTGCGATGTTTACGGAGTGTGTAGATACTAAAAAATGAACTAATATTGATACTATTAAATAACATTACACATTTGAGTGTTCGATAACCTTGAACTCATAGATTACACAGAAGACAACGCGCGAGAATATGACTTTGAAATTTGAGATTTTTTTTAAAAAAAAACACTCCATATTTTGAATTAACAGACAAGTTCCTAATAATGACTTGTTAATGTATCGCTTGAGTGTTCGAGTGATACACTGTTTAAATCTATGATGCTTTTGGTACTCTACTTTCTATGTACTTACTTTTATCAGTTAATTAATATTTATTTATCTATTTTTATATGTCACTTAATAATTTCAACACATTTAATATTGTCATTTACTTAAAATAATAAGAAATTAATAATTTCATCATCATAATGCATAAAAGATTCTTCCACACCAATGATAATATTATACATTTTACATTAGATTTTAAATAGTACATAAAATACGTATCTATTAAATTTGATCAATAATTAGTATAATATCTCTTTAATTCGCTCAATTTAACATTAAACGACTACTAGTAGAGCGCGTTATTAGTATATACTTATGCTTATTGTTGTGGTTCAACTTTTAGCATTGTATTTTCATGTTGATTTTCTCGAGATAAAAGTTAGAGAACGAAAATCAAATAAGAGAATGGGAAGCAACACATGAGTAATTGAGTTAAATAACTAACATTTAAACTAAAGGAACTTTAACCCATTTAGCCAAATAATTTGCTAACGAACAAAAACTATGTAGTTTTGAGTTATAATCACTAATCGTCAACCGTCATGTGTTTAATGAATATTTTTTCATACTCATTATATTAAAATATCACATATGAACACAGCTGATTGGTTATAAAAAAGAAAATCTTTTTGTCAACATACGACTTCTTTGTTCCAAATAAACATTCTTAACTAAATAAGAAAGAAAATTAAATGAAATCTATTAATTTTACTTAAACCAAATATGAAGCAAGTGATTCAATGTCAAAATATAAGACACATGAATATGAATTTTATATAAAATACTTTCTTATTCATTTATTTTTAATAATTTTGCTACTTTGTTCTACATACTATCATTTTTTTTATCAAAATTGGAATTCACAGTTTTGTTTAAACAGTGGATTTGGAAAAAATAATCATAATTATGATGGTTTTATCATGTGGTGGTTGTGAGCTGATCGGACGATTGTGACAAAAATTAAATTAAATTTTAATTTATGATTTTAAAAAATAAAATAATACAATCGGTAAGATAGACATGTACTCCCCTGTCCGGATGTAGTAGTCGTTTAAGATCAAATTGAGTAGATTAAGAAAATATTAATGCTAGCATTGATCAAATTTTGAGAGGTATATGTGGTTAATGTTTTCTTTTAAAACAAATTCCTGTCAAAAGAAAAATTAGTAGATTATTACTAGCGATGAGTGATTATTTCATTGATTATGATAATAAAATCATTAATGTTTGATATTTTAAAATACGGATGCTTTTAAGGCTGTATTGAAGAATTTAAAAAATATTAAAGAATTCATTTCATTTTCCGATGGAAAGTTTCATGAAAAATGTGAAGGAAATAATAATTCTTCATCACATTCATACATTGAATTTGATCAGATATATAGAACTTGATAGAGAAAAATTGGTTATCAGATTTAGATACATTGAAGTTGATCTTATTATATCGTATCGATTGATTAAGAGTAAGAACCAAATTTTACATCTAATTTTCTTTCTATCTAAACACCAAATTTCTAATAGGGAATGCTTATAGGATTTCTTGGCATTTTGTCCTATCCTCGCTCTCGTACTTCGCCAAAAAGAAAGGGGTCGGAGCCATGGCGGTGCAGACACTGGGAGTAATTTCTCGGTTTGTTTTGCTGGCTCAGCTGGCTATGGTAGAAGCTACGTCACTCCCTTACTTTCTCGTGATCTCAACTGTGATCCCATCTGGCCTCGTCCTTAATCTAATGAGCTACTACGTTTCCTCAATGCCCGCATTTGGGGTTTGTGGTAAGATTCATTACTATCGGTGGACTCTCCGTGCTTTCCCAGGTTTTGAATCTTGACGAATTATCATACTCAGTCAATCTTATATCATATTTCTATTCTTGTGGATGCCGATTTCACAAATGGTCAATCTTGATTTCACATTCATCCATTTACTCCATATGAGTTATTGAGATTTCCTTCCACTGACGATGATAAGTTCCTCGCCACCCTTCCTTTCCAATGTACAAACATTATAAATCCAGTCAACATCAAAGGGCTATCAGCTGTGTTGAATATGGTACCACCAGAATTTGAACTTGAAACAGATAACATCTCAGTTTTCATTACGGTCCTTTAATTTATTCTTTTTGTCTAAAATCTTGATGTAATAAAATGGGTCCTCTTATTTATAGATAAAATCAAAGTGTAATTCTCTTTATTTATGTTGAGAATTTCGGGGCCGACTCATATTGAATTGTATCCTCACTCTAACTCAAAAGTCTAGACTTGTGAGTCATGATTCAACAATCCGATATAAGTCACTTCATCTTCTCCTCTGTAGTTGATGTGGGACATTTGTCAAGTGTTCTTCCTCAACAATCTCCCCCTCACTTGAGGAAATGTCATAGCTCTCCCTCAATCAATACTTTGCTGGCCCAGGTCTTTGACTCCACCAGCTCACTCGCATCTCATGCTCCCCTCGATCGTATAAACCCTCGATCAATACTTTGTTAGACCATGTTTTTGGCTCCACCAGCTCACTTGAGCTATTGCGAGCTACTATCGTCGGTCCGCATAATATTCTTGATATTCGGGGTTTCAACTCTTGACCTCCACACATCCCACGTCTTGCAAACTGGTCTCATGTCGAACCATGGGCTTTGATACCAATTTGTAGAGAATTTCGGGGTCGGCCCTTATTAAATTGTATCTCTACTCTGACTCAAAAGCCTAGGCTTGTGAGTCATGATTGAACAATCCAATATAAATCACTTCATCTTCTCCTCCCTAGCCGATATGAGAGATTTGTTAAGTGTTCTTCCTCAACAATTTATTTACAAATTGTCTGAACTTTTCTTTACATTATTTTGAAAATCACATTAAATGAATAAAAATCATAAAAACTCGGATGTAATAAATCGACACACCTAACATTTTTACATCTCTTTGTCAACATATCAACATTGAATTCTAAATACCTAGGAACGTCGTTACTTCTCTCCTTTTCTCCACTGAGTAGTGTGAATCATCTGCGCCACGTCCACCATCAATTAATCATTGTGATATTATTACGTGTCAATTTGATCAAACATGCGACACATTAAAAAAACAATTTTATTTTAAGATTAATCACTGAGTGTCACGTATCGTTTTAGTTTTAAAACGTGAGCTCTCATTATCATAGTCGACCATGGACATGAGACCTCCTCAGCCACCATTAATTCTGCTCTCATCAACATTTATTCATTGTCTCTCTCCCCATCACACAAAAATCTCTCACAATCAGTATTTGATTGGAGTTGCCCACGTGTATATGTATCGAATCCACTCACAGACAGCTCAGAAAAACACACAGAGAAGAAGTGAGAGAGAGAGAAAGTGAGAGAGGCTGCAGTGTCCGGAAATGGATTCGATTTTCCTCTGTCTTTGACTCCACTTCATTTTTCCTCAATGTGGAAACTGAAATCCCATTCTCTTACCTTGAGCTGGATTCGATTTTCGACCCCCCAAGATGCTGACCAATTTGATGTGTTTGCTCCACTGGTCATGAAACCGTTTACCACCGCCCCCTCCTCAACCACCACTGCCACCACCGTTGTGGCTGCTCCCTCTCTCCGCGCCCCAAAGTCAAGAAAAGTAAGGCTCGATCACTGAGCTTCAAAGAAATTGATAAGCGGAAGTTGAAAAAGTATGTGGTTGAGAAGGTCCCCGTATAAAAATCTTGATCTCCATCGACCATGAAAACCCTAAGCTTTAAATTCTTTTGAACAGGAAAAGTAGTGAGAAGATATCGAGTGTGCATGAAGTGGACGACAGCAAGCAGATCGAAGATGTTTGGTCATGCATGGAAGAAGAACGGCCAGAACTTCACCAACGACTCTCCATTTCTCAGGTATTTATTTTACTAACAGAATAAATTTTTTAGGAATTTTACCCTAAATTTTGTTCCTTTTTGATTCGATGTTGCAGAAGCTACTTCAAGTGTAGCTCCTCGGAAGAATGCTTTGTGAGAAAGGTGGTGCAGCAGACGGGCGAGGTTCCAGAAACGTTCATCATCGCCTATACGGGACTGCATCAGTGGTGGATTCAAAATTCTTTTTTTGGGGCAAAATTACATAATTAAAATTTTGATTGAATTTAAGAAGAGGCAAAATTATAAATTTAATTGAAACTAAACACTAACGATAACCCTTCGCTCACACAGGTTTCTTCTGACCATCATTCATCTGCGAACACCACGTTTACTGAAATGCGAGGGGGAGATGACTGAGGAGGCCTGAGATGATGAGGTTGAGGTGCTTGGGGAAGACTTTGTTTTTGCATGATGGTGTTACCACTAGTGCAAAAGTTTCAAAATAATCAACATTTTGTGTTTGAGTGAAACTTTTTGAAACTAGTTTTGTTTTTTATATCTGACAACACTCCCTTCTACTTTGTATTTAACTTGAAGATACATTTTCACCCTAGTGAAGTTGTATCTACAGACAATTCAACTACTGTCCAATTACCATTAGCCTCTAGAGCCTAAATTTCAGAATTCATTGCCTGAATCTAGTGGAAATCTTTGGACGCATGAGTATAACTAGATGGTTCTGCTACTCTTGATATGACAACGACAAATGTCACGTAATTAAGAAGAATGAATGTTATGGTAAGATATATAATTGGAGATAGGATGAATAACATGTTTCCCAGAAGAAGTAGATGATGGTAATTCAGCTAAGGAAGACATAGCATACACTAGTACAGATTTTGATTTTAACCACGCTTCTATTTACCACGCTTCTTATTAAGAGGCGTGGTTAAAAGTAAAAAAAAAGAATATTAAATTAATATTGCATATTTATTACCACTTTTATTGAAATAAGGTAATAGGTATACAATATTAATTTAATATTTTTATTTTATACTTTTAACCATGCTTTTAATAGGCTGCAAACACCTATTACCACGCTTAAGACCATGAATCGTAATAGGTAATTTTTTTATTTATTTTTTCCAACCTGACAACCAATTTCCATGCTTATGGTTAGTCAATTACCACACTTTGATTCTTAGCCATCCTAAAAGACTTCCAAATATTAGGGGTGTAACGGTTTGATTCGATTCGGTTTTGTGTAGAAACTGAACCAAATCGACATTCATCGGTTTCAATTTTTTTTAAACCGAACCGAACCGTGCAATTTGAAAAACCGAACTGAATTGAATTGATCGGTTCAGTTCGATTTCAGTTCGGTTCAGTCAAAAATAATTTAGTATAACCAATCTAATAAAATGTTTAAAAATACAACCAATTAATACAGAAGAAACAGGTAAAGCAGATCTTCTAAAACATGCAAAAGAACAAATTATAACTGGCGATTTTCTTCCCTTCGATCTGAAGCCGAATTTTCACAAGCTCCGTCGGATTAGCTGAAGATATCATAATAATCCCTACCACAAATCAGTCAACCATTCCCCAAAAATCAAAATGCAAGTCGATGAATCAAGTAAGGATGAAAGCAAACAACAACATAAGGCTGATTTCAGCACAGTAAACATCAATCGACACAAGCAACAAAGCAAGTTCAGTTTTAGACACAAGCAGCATACAAAAAATACTAAAAAACAACATATTTCAATACCGCAGTTCAAATCACGAAGCAATCAATCGGCCGACAAATAAAGATGGCACAGAGGTGACGAATGAGTCGCAGCCGAAATCTTTGCCAAATTCAAATGACCGATCGGAAGAAGACGAATGAAAGTGCAGAAAAACGATGAATATTTTTAGGGGAATAGGCGAGAGGTAGAAGAAGGCTGATGCGGCGGATGTATGAGACGTAAATTTTTAGGGTTTCCATGTTCGTGGAAACTTAATTAGGCTTTTGGGTGAATTGGGCCTGATTGGGAATCAAACAAAAATTAAAACCCATATATGGAATCTGTATACTACGATTCGGTTCGGTTCAATTAGGTTTAAATCTGAAAAATGAGAACCGAACCGAATTGATCGGTTTTTTTTCAATTCCGAACCGTGACCGCCTAATTGACTGATAAAATCGAACCAAACTGATCGATTCGGTTCGGTTCAATTCAATTTATCGGTTTTTCAGTTTCACCTTTCACCTAGGGATGGCAACGGGGCGGGTTCGGGGCGGTTAGTGGTATTACCGTACCCTATTCGTCTCGAGACATATCAAAACCATACCCGCACCATAACCGCTCGGGTATGGAAAACTCAAAACCATCCCCATCCCCGTCGGATTTCGGTTTAACCACGGTTAACCATTTAACCAACAGTCGATCTCACATATGAAAAACCAAAAGTATTATCATTGGTCACAAATGAGGAGAATAGCCCGCTCGTTTAGTTTTTCTTTATAACAATGTTTGGAAATACCTAAACTAAGTTTTATATCTCTAAAAAGACAATGATACTAATTAATATCCAAGGGCCAAAACACAAACCAGCAGCAATTAGATAAAGGATAGAAAACTCCTTAGCCAGCTTATGATGTTCATGAGAAGACTTAATATTAGCATAATCGACTTGTCAATTCAATCTGTACGTCAGGAATAGTCACAGCATCTAATTCTTTAAGTAATTGAAGCAACCAACAAAAAGAATCCATGAGTTTCAAGCATTAAAATTGATAAAAGGATTCAACCTTTGCCTTAGATCTGAAGTATTGGCAGCCAGACCAGAACCCAACCACCCATACCAACAAACCCTGAACATGAAAAACAAATCAAACAAATAACTTCACAGAAAAGCAACACAATTCAATCTCAGAAACACGACCTGCACATTATCCACAGCTCAAATCTCATCTAATCTCCAAATCCCCCATCTAAATATTATAAACCAAAATCAAAGAAACACAAACCCCAAAAACAAAATGTAAGAGACAAATCATCAAACACATTATCTGCAACTTCAACTTAACTCAAGCTTTGAGGTCAGAGTTACAAGCTCGAAATAATATTACAGTAAGATCGAAATCAAAGTTGCCTTCATAGCGCATCTCGGTATTGATCGTAAGGCTAATCAAGCTGCAGATGTAGGAGTACCCGGAGGAACTTGATCTGGAGTCGTCATCCGCCATTCCGGCTGCTGTGCAAGAATCAGACGAGTTGTGCAAAGGGAGATAAAAAATAGGTAGGGACTGGAAAAGGAAAACCGAGGGAGATAGAGAGGACATGCTATTGGTTTACTTCGGCTTGGCTTTTGATTGCTTTGGAGTTGAAACGAGACCAGGCGAGGCAGTCGGGAGGGTGAGAGAATGAGAGAGGAGGCTGCGTGGAAGAGAGTAGGTAGCGAGGACGGTGAGGGAAGGAGGGTGGGCGAAGGAGAGGGCAGAAAATCATTGGAGGGACGATGAAATTGTTGGTGGGATAATGAAATTTTCGTTATAATATTTATTTAAGTGTTTAAGATAGATTGGATATTGCCGTCATGGCTTGTGTCTTAGGTTGTCTTGCAATTTTGTTTGTGTATTCTAAATCAATATGTCTTTTACATATTGTAAGGGTGTATGGTCAAAATGATAAATTGAATTGAATCGAACCGAATCATTAACTTTTGTTGAATAAACAATTGTTTACATTTTGAAGCAATGGAAAAATCAAACACTCCAGTTCGATTTTAGATTTTTAGATATAAATTGAATCGAACCGAATAAAATCATAATAATAGTATAACCATTTAATTAAATACATATAAACTCCAACTGTTTAAATTAAGATACAAAGTATTATACTTGTAAATTTTAAAAACTTAGGTTTAATGAGTCTCACATGTGATGAAGATGAATGGTTATAATCTATTTATGTTTGTGTGAGATTTTCATGTTTGTGTCTAGTGTTTAATCGGTCTCGCATGTAATGTATTTGGTTTGTATTCATGAATGTTACACACCTTATGTCTTTATTTATGTTTCTCTTAGTGTTTAATTTTATTAAACTGGAAAGTTGCATAGAAAATAGTACTGAAAATTTGTGTACTTCTATAGATTGTCAAGATTTGAATGCCTCTTTAGCGTGGAATTTTTAATAGAATATATTTTTAATTTTTTTGCATAAAAACTCACATATATGATCAAACTAATTGAAATTAAATCGATATAATGGTTTACTTTGATTTCTCTACTTACACGGCTCAATTCAGTTTGACGAAAATAAAACTGATGAAGTGGTTCAGTTCATTTTTTTTTTGTAAAATCGAACAAAATCGAATCATTACACCCATAGTAGATGATGATAAACAGCCACAACTTCTTTTATATATATAAGTCAATTAAAAACAATAAATGTTTGTCATAAATAAGACTCAATTTTCGTCATTTACAAAAATAATAAAACTACGTTCTACTGTGTTTATTTATCAATTAATAGGCGACAAAATTAATATGACTAATACTATATAAGTTTTGCACATTTATATTTTATGAAAAAACAAATTATGAACACTTTGTTCAATTATGATAATTAGTCTGCATGTATTGTTGCCAAACATAGAATTTTTATAACGAACATTACTTTTTCCAAAAAAAATTGTCAATTATAAAACACATAATTGACAAAAATTAAATACGAACTTGTTTATCGGTTATAATAATTATCTAGCCTGCGGGTATTAGCGCTAAGCCGCCAAAAGATAGAATCTTTTGTGACAAACGTTTTAATTATCGAATAATTCGTCAAATATAATAAAACTAGAAATGACGAACAATAATTTACGCATATTTTGGTCAATTATAGTAAATAGCTTCAACTGTTGGTGCAAAAAATGGGGTTTTTTGTGACGAAAGGTACACTTAATGAAGAATTCGTCAAATATATAAAATATATAATTGACGAATCATGAATCGTCACAACAAATTGTCACATATACTAATAAATGTGACAAATTCTTTTTTGGTCATTTTTAATCTGTTAATTATATGCATTTTTCTTGTAGTGATAATTAAATGTCTTACTTAATTTAAATAGTCGGGTCGGGTCGGGTCGGGTATGGCAAATACCATACCCTTAACCTATCCGTCCAATTTTTTTCGGTTCGGTTACGGTTTTAACCACGGACATGGTCAACTCGGTTATTATCCACGTTGACCGGTTCGGTTACGGTTGAATTGCCATCCTACTTTCACCCCTACCAAATAAGTCCTTCATCCTTTTATAATAAAAGCAACTTCTCTGTCCCCACTCATCTCAACTCAAATCTTGCGAAAACCTAATCTATCAATCTGGGGACTAGCGAGGCAAGAAATGACGAAATGAAGACCGCAATTTGCTTTGGATCTCGCCAAACTTCAGCCCCCTTAATTCTAGTGCGGTGCCGTGTGACGACGTTGGTTGACGGAAACAAGGGAGACTAGATGAAGGCTGGATCCAGTGACGACTCAAATTCTATGATCTAGATCCAAGCAATCGTGACTAGATCTGGTGATGTGAAGATGCAAGATTACATGTCGACTAGACGAAGGCGTACTCCTACACATATAGACGGCTAGATCTGGGTAAGGTCATCAACAAGACTATGATTTGCGCATGCGGCTTTGCAATATCTTTTTTAAAGGTCAGAGGTCGTTCGAAGGTTCGCTCACACACATCTTCATCTCACCCACGATTCATCAAAGCAATATAACCTGAATTCTTTATCAAGTCTCTCACCACTCAACTCGCAATCCATGCCTGCTTTACCTCCAGCCATCTTGCCCCAGCCCCAACCAACCTCTTTAAGGTACTATTCCTTTTCTCTCTATTCATACATTTGACGAAGCTGATCACTATCCATTTGTTTATATTTTTATTTGTTATTTGAATTTCTTTGAATTTTTTATTTTTCCTGAAGTTACATTGCAGTGCTTATTCTGATCATGTCATATGTAACTAAAATTTGTTCTGGAAAAAACTCCATTTTCACTTTTCCACATTTTTTCTTTTATTTAATTAAAGCTGGAATTAGGTGTTTAAAACTTGCTAGATTTGATGCTAGCGGGATTGCGCAAGTTGGCATATGTGGCTCTCTATCATTTTGTTTTTGCTGTTGAACATGGAAGGTAAATGCTTCTGCCACACTACAAAGATAAATCCACAATGTCCTGATAAGTTTATCTTAATAACATTGCTTTGTTCAGTGTTGGGTGGCACTCCTACTTTTGCTTCATCAATGGAAAGATTGAGATTTGTTATATATAGCAACAGCGGAGGCCAAAATTTCTGATTCGTAAACAGGGCTTAACTCGCGATTTCATCATCAAATTTCTTTATTTCCTTTGTATTTTTTTTCTTATTTTTTTATTTACAGTATCATACATTATTCTTGTACGTAAAAATTATGAAATAAATATTTCATGGATTTTTAGTGACTCCTTTCTAATCAAATTTTTTTATTACTTTTGCAACTAGAAAAAACAAAATGCGAATATGAATAGATGTGGTAGTGATGATTAAAAAAATTTATTACCACGCTTTTGAAACTTGGTAATAGGTCATTGACACCCATTTAAATCCGAAGAACCTATTACAATGCTTTTGAGCTTAAAGCATAGTAATAGGTTCTTCTCTATTATCACGCTCTGTACTTTATCAATTATGACGGTCGTATTCACCACACTTGAAAAACGTGGTAAAAATTTTAAAATAAGCATGGTATTAAGTCCAAACTTCTACTAGTGATAATAAAAAATTATAAATAATTGGTCTGCCTAGTAGGTTGTGGATCAGGATTATGTAATGAGTTATGTGATGATTGATGGTGTCTGCCCACTAAACCAGTTAAATTGACTCGTATTGACTAAGGTTTGGTTGTCTCGAACTAATTTATTCGTAATCATGAATCATAATATCTTACTAGAGGACACTTATGATTACTGGACTCTATCTCATGGTTGAATAAGAATAAACCTAAAGGGTCGCACACAATCAAGTGTGTGATATTAAGTTGAGTATAAACTGAATAAGATTTGGTACGGATATGATCCGATTCAATCCGCGTCTGATTTGGATAAACCATATGAGTTGAATCTAATAGTACGACTCATAGATAATACTCAATGGGTCTGGCTCACGGGCACAAACTCGACAACCCAATTGATGAGCTTGGCCCATGGGCTGAAGCCCAGGAATTCGGATCTCGCTATAAAGAGAAGCCTAGGGCTTCTGTTTTCAAATAATGTCACAATTTCCATTATTTGATAACAGAAAACACATTAGTGAGACAGGGTCGTGTTTATTCAGGGGGGAGCTAGTACTCCAGCCAGACGCGGTATCCTACATTTGTGTGTGGATACCATTGTGTCACCTGACGCACGGAAGAAACAAAACAACTGAACAAGGTTATCTAGTATTACAATTTATTTCATTATTTGTTTTCTTTTGGAATTTTAATTCAGATCCAGATCTATATCTCGGATCTGAATTGAGAACGATCAGAATCAGAAATAGGTAATCTGCATCCAAATCTGTATCTAGTAATTCGATTACCACAAAAGCCACGAAATTAATTTTGTGGCGTTCCGGATCCGGACTTATGTCACCTGGTTCAAAAATCTAAATTGGCATTTATGTGGGTGATTCTCAACTTTGATGACAAGGGTGAGAGAGGTGAAAATGGAATTAGAGAGGATGATAGAGATGTGAGAGAGGGACAAGATAGAGGAGCTAAAGGTCTTACTACCGATGAACCAGGACTAGAAGGGACAAGAGTAAAAATTGATGGACAACATGAGGAATGACCATTAGTAGGGAAATAAGAAATAGAGGGTCCAATGAGGCTGTCTGTAGGTAAATTAGAACCAGTAGAACTTTTAGATGTAGCCTAATGAAAAGGGAAAATATGTTCAACAAAAACTACATCTCTGCTGTGGTAGACACTTTTAATATCAATACCATTTAGTTTGTAAGCCTTTTCCTAAAGGAATATCTAATAAAAATACTTTTTTTCTTCCCCTTGCATAAAACGTATCTCTATAAACTTTAAAAGTTGAACCAAAGCAAAGACATCTAAAAGTTTTCAATAATCAAAGAGTATTTCTGTAGGGCATTTATATTTCAAAGCTTTGGTTGAAAGTCTGTTTATAATCTATGCTGTTATAAGTATGCAATCTCCTCAGAAAGTTATTGGAACTTGAGATTAATGTTTTTGAGATTTTTAACAAGTGTCTGTGTTTTCTTTCATATTTGCCATTTTTTTGAGGACTCTCAACACAAATAGTTTTGTGTATAATACCATGCTCTTGCAAAATAACTGAAAAGACGAGTTAAGAAATTCAGTTCCATTATCAGTCCGAAGGACTTTAATAGAAGAGAAAAATTGATTTACAGCATATGAGTAAAAAATTATAAAATGTTGTAATACTTCAGTGTTGTTGTGCAGTAACTATATCCCAGTACACTTGGAGAAGTCATCAATTATTGAAAGAACTTACTTAATCATTGTACGTTTAATGCCTATAAGAACCCCCAAACATCGTAATGTATGGATTCAAAGTATGATTTTGTTATTGTGTAATTACAAGAAAAAGAATTTTTGGTCTGCTTTGCCAAAGGATAAATCTCACAAATTGTGTTGAGAAGGGAAATTGGGTAGGTTAATCTGGTGAATATGTGGAAGAGTGGAAAAAGATGAATGGCCTAATATGTAGTGCCAAAGAGTGTGGTTGGAAAAAAAATACCAAGATTGACTGATGATAAAGTGGATGACTCACTGAAGGGAGAAATTTTTTATCATGATACAAACCTTGGTGTGGATGACCAATCAATAATTTTGAGTGAAGGTCACACTAGTATTAGCAAGAGAAAGAAGTTGTGAAACTGAAATCAGATTGGACTAAAATTTAGATGCGAAAAGAACATTGTTCAATGTAGGATAAGGAGTAGGTTGGACAGTGCCAGTTTTTTTATGAGAGTTGATTGTCCATCTGGCATGTGGGTGAAAGAACTATAAGTAGAAATATTTTGAAAGAATATGAGAATTGGAGGTTATATAGTTTGTGGCACCCGAATCCACAATCCAGGCATTATTAATAAAGTAATTGAAAAACTGAATGATTTACTAGTCATAGCACTATTGATAATGACTTCAGAATTTTGTGTAGAGTTGTTCTTGTTAAGCATATGGATAAGTTCTTGAAGTGCATTAGATGAAAACTGGAAAGATTTAATCATTGGAATCACAGACTCAATGGCAGACTATACTACATTCACATGAGTGAATTGTGCAAACTTCTTTCTGTTTGCGATTTGTTGTGGTGCAGGTGGCCCATAATATTTGTGACCTTGAAGAAGACCAATGAGCTTATAACATTGATATCTAGCATGTCCAGGTTGCTTACAATATGAGCATCCTATTGCATTTTTCTTTGACAAATCACTTTTAGTTTTATCACCTTGTTTAGAACCTAAATTGTAAGATTTTGACATAAGAGCGGTGGCTTCATGTCTGATTGTATTAGTCGCCTGTCTTTGTCTCTCTTCTTGAACAAACCATGAGATAAATTACGTCAAATTTTGGTAGTGGTTTGATCAATAAAATGGTTCCTCTAATAGCTAGGTACTCTAAGTTTGGACCCCATTAGGAATAGCGTAACATCATCTTCTTACTCTTATACTTTCTCCAAAGATTGGAAAATCATATTTACTAATGCTTATCATGCTTTTCATAGCATCTTTTAACTACCTTTGTTGTGTAATATTCTGACACAGATAGAGAGCCTTATCTGCAGCAAAATCTTCCATACTTCAACTAGAATTTTCTTGCTCCATTTTGTTCAGCAAAGCTTGTATTCTGTTCATCGCAAAGTTCCTTTGCATCTATTATATATATAATTGTCTTTAAGATGTCAGCAGATAATGAGTTTGTGATCCCAAGACCACAATTTGATTGTAACAATTTTATTCAAACCAAAGTTTAGACTCTACATCTGGAGAACTCATTATTCCATAAATGAAACTTAGCATGTTTGTTGTTGATAAGGCTACTGATATACTCTCTTCCACTTATGAAAATTTTCAGGTCCCATCAAGATTGCATGTGAAATCCGTGTGATATAATATTTGCAAGCTTTGATGAAGAATGAATGTCGTGAGTTAATTTATGTATTCGTAATTTCTTATTCTGAAATCTTAGATTTTCCATTTGTTTCAGACTCTGTTACTGAGCTCTCTTCTTTAAAATCAATAGGTTCAACCATTATGAATTCACATATTTTAGTAAGAATTGAGTTAAGAATGGATGCAACCATTAGATGAGAACTCAATTCTTGAGGAGTATCAAAGATTTGAATGTCTTTCAACAGACAAGAAAACCACAGCAATAGATTAGTGATGCGGAAAGAAGATCAAAATTTCGATTTATCTTGCACAAAACTTATCAAAAATTTGCTCTGATGCCGTATTATAATTTCAAAGAGAGGAACGATTTAATTAACACCTTCCATTTCATTAATGATGAAAATCTCAGAGAGAGAGATTTGCATATCGAAGTTACATAATAATGAAAATGGGAAAGAGAAGAATAAAAAGAGGAGAGGCGAGAAAGATTTAAACGACACAGTTTAAGTCTTCAATAGCTGCTCCCGCTTCAGCCAAGAGATAACCTCCACAACAAGCTATAGATGGCTTGTTTATTAACGAACTTTAAAGCTAAGTTTAAGTTTCACTAGTCAAACAAATTTTGACTGAATATGTTATTGTAATATCTGTCAATAAATAAAATAAATTAATTGATAAATATACTAAATCAATTTTAATTATTGGTGGACATATTGGCTGGGCTTATGAAAATACATATAAAATAAAGCATAAAACAAAAACCCTACGGTCTCAACCTTCAGCCACCTCCCCTGCCGATTCTTCTCAGCCACATCCCCTCTCAACTTCAAGCCAAATCGAAGACCTCTCTTGCATCAGCATCATCGACATTCCGATCTCTCTTTACCGAATCAGTCAAGCCCCATCGATTCAAACACCGTTCGGATCCGCGACGTCCTTCACGTCACCACAATCAACATCTCTGGTAGGAAAAGCTGCAGCACAGTCGCAATTTTCTTCTTCCAGGCCAACCCTAGTCCTGACAAGATCTTACTGATAGAATTGGAGTTTCCGTTCAGATCTGGATTCTTGTTTTGACAATAGAACTAGTCTTGGTGTCGTTGTTTGTGATGGCCATGACGTTGTTTGTGTTGAGTTGATCATCTATCTCGGTTTGGATATCAATGATGGCGCATGTCAATTTCTTGGCAATGGGTGTTGAGGAGCTTTATTTGGGGGCCATAGCTGGGTGCTCTGTGTCATGGGAAATCATTCAGTGAGACACCACAAGAATTGCTCATGGTCGATGAAAGCATGTCAGGAATGAGGAGATGGGAAGAATGGGCAAAGAGATTATGGAAAAGTTTGTTGTTACTTGGAATTTTGCTTGTGTGGCTTATTTCTGGTAATTTCAGGATTTTTAGTTTATTGCTTTATCTATCTTTTGGATGCTGGATTGTGATACTTTATTTGAAATCGTATAGAAGCGTGGGAGATTTTGATTTGTCGTGGAGTTGAATATGAGGTTGTTATTGTTATAAGTGAGTCTCCTTAATTCCTTATTTAAGTGTAAGATACGTCTAGGTAGTTGTTTTTGGTAGCTAAGAATAGGAAATGGCTGGTAAGAACACAAGTCCGTGTCTGCTGTTTCACTTGTCACCTAGGGCTCTAGCTAATCTTTACATGGATCTCTTGTATCCAATTTATAATGAATTTTTCCACCTATATTTATTTATGTGGTTTAAAGTTTTAGTAAGGGGATGAGCTAGGGTGAAATGATTTTAATTGGTCTCATATATGATTTTCATAAATATATAAAAAATTGTAGGTTATAATGAAGCATTATTATTGTTCGAGTTCTTTAAGGATTGTTGGATTCGCTCGGAAGAGGTGAGTAAATAATTCCTGCGTATTTCCATTCGTACAAAATTTAATATGTGATTGATAACGAAACATATTGGGTATAATACATATGCATAATATATACCCACGTGAAAGAGAAAAATTATTATATTGAGCATTCATTCATGTGCATATACGCTGCATCATGTCTGCGACGTTCTGTTTACGCGAAAAGATAGCGCGTTGTGTTGTATAAATTTTATGATCCGGATCGGCAGTGACGACTGCCTAGCCAAAAAGGGCTTATGTCGCAGTTCATGTCTGTCACGCATTCACGTTTGCATTTGGCCAAAAAGAGCCTAGCCAAAAAGGACTCATGATATATGACATTTAATGTGATATAAGAAATACATGTGCTAAAAGAATTATAAATAACCCCCCATATGTACTCAATAAAAGTACGAACGGTGAGCGAGCCGCACGTGATTAATAAGATGTTAAATTAAAATAAAAGAAATTTCTCCATTCGGCTCGCCAAATACGTAACGAGTTGTTTACTCATAGAGTGAGTCTTTTGACTCACCCCCAATATCTAAATTTTCTTTTCAGATCAGTAATCCTTTAGTTAGTGACGGTCTTCGGGTAGCAACGAGCGAGCTCTTCGGTACGGTGTCATCCAATTTACAGTCATTTTATCTAGTGGAGTCAACAGCTATTTTCCTTTATTTATTTTAATTACATCATTATTTGTTAGAGGTCGTTCCGATGTATTTGGGCAAGATTTTGGGTTTATTTTGAATAGTTTAAATCTATTAAATTTTATTTTATTTAGAGAGTATGTTGACCCTTTGACTTTGACTTTTCTTCGCCGAGGCTTGTTTGACTGAAAGTCAAAAAGACAAGTCAAACGCCATCACGATCCTTATTTTTCGGGTTGTGACAGGTATGGAGTAGATCAGATATATTGACGAGCTTACATCCTAAAAGGAAATAATCTACTTGGAGAATAAAACACCACAGTTTCAATATTATAGCAATGGACCTTAACATAAGGATCCATGTTAGTTACAACCGCACTTTAGCTAATATTTGAACAACGGATTTTATTGGTAAAACCTTAGAGGGCGGAAGTGATGAGTGGGATAGTCTTCTTCTTAGGTGTCTCGCCGGCAAGGCGGCCGGTCTCCAGCAAGCCATCCATCTCCTTTACGAACACATCCATGGCCTCAGCCGGTAGGCAAACCGGAATGGTGATCCCCTTCTCACCCTTCTTATTCTTAGCTGGTATGTAAAAGGTTATGAACCCGGGAATGGCCCCAACCCCTCCACTGGCAACGCCGCCAAAGGCGTTCTTGCCCCACCCAAAGTCCACAGTTTCGAATCCGGCTCGCGTGTTGTCCGAGATTATGTACGAGCCGACAACCCTGAAGTGGGGACGGTTATTTAGCACCATTAGATCCGCTACGGATTTCATGTAATCTTCAGTCACCTCGTTTTTAGCCTTTCTCACAAGCTGAAGTGCGAATCCTATTGGATTCGCGCTTAACTCTCCGGCAGAAGTTAACGCGGCTGGGTATGCAAACACATTCCCGTAGTAGCCTTTGGGAAGGGGCGGGTTGAATTTGCGGCGGGCGTTCACTATGCTCATCATGCGAACATCCTCCGCCGGATCCAGTTTAAGCGACACGGTCCTCGTGCGCCAAAGGACAGCCACTAGTAGCTCAAAAGTCGAGCACCGGGTGAGGTGTGGCGGCACCAGATTGCGGAGGGCTGCCACCTCATCCGGTCCGAAGAAGAACGCGCGCTGCATCATGTTCTCAAACGGGACTATAGTGCCCTTCTCTTGATCATACTCGTGGTGGACGCAGGTGACTCTAGGCGGATCCCTCGCGTTGAGAAGCTCCCGGCGCCACACGGGCCGCACGGACACGTCTGGCTGCCCGCGCGCCATCTCTCCCACGGCTGTCAGGAAATTGACGAGGCCGGTCGCGTCGGCCATGGTGTGATTCAGCCGCACCGCAACGATGAATCCTCCGCAAGTCAGTCTTGTTACCTGATAAAATATATACTAAATTTATGGATCATGGTTTACTATTTACCCTTCTTTTTGATATTATAAAATATGATGAAAATAAAATGAGATGGAAATTAGCAGAAAATAATATTTCTATGAAATTAGTATTTTGATATAATATTTTGTGTATTTTTTTCTTTCCTCAAAGATTTTCTTTTAAAGGCTCAAATTTTCTAAAAAAAATAACAAATATATTTTTTGTAGTCATTTTTGGATGGAACATATATACGTGGCAATATTTGATTGACATTAAAAATATTTGAGTTTTTAATATGATGTGGCTAGTCAAATTATTTTTTTGAAGAATTATTCACCACGTTACACTAATTAAATGCATGATATATGATGGGCTGAAAACTCTCAAATCCTCACATGTGAAACATTGTACTACCAAAAATGTGACATCAGTTCCAAAACCCAAATTCAGTCAACAATAATGTTTTGTTACCTGGAAAAGCAAGAGGGGACACCCAAGTATGCCCCCGGACCCGGGCACGTCGAAAAGCAGCTCGTCGAGCCCGGGGAAGGGGGGCTGAAGCACGTCTCCGAACTCATCCACGCTCACATTCGCATCCGCCTCGATGAACATGACGCCCTCCCCCGTGCAATCCACGGCCAGCTTCCTACCACTCCCTATCTCCTTCAGCCGCCCCGCAAACGGGTAGTAGTGCACGAGGGCCTTTCCGATCGCCTTCCTGATCACCCCGACCGGGTCCCTACCCTGCCCGAGGTGGGACTGGCGGAAGAATTGTATGACGGGGATTTGGAACCGAAGGGCCTCCTGGTCGTCTATGTCAGAGAGGTGCTTGAGCTCGCGGGGAGTGGGCGCGGCCGGGGCGATGAGCTCCGGGGCCTGGCGGGTGACCTTGAAGGATAGAGTCGGGTGCGACATTTTGGAGGACGTTGGAGAGAATTGATTGCTCGCTTTGGGCTTGTAGTTGTAATGGCTCGATTTTTGTTGCCCGTTTTTGTGTGATTGTAATTGAAAGACAAGGTTGGTGCCCGTATTTATACAGATAAGTTGATGACTGACGAGTGCTTACAAATTTGTGGTAGTAATCTACTTGGATGACTGAGGTGATGTGTCGGGTGTGCGAATATTTTTGTGTGAGTTTAAATTTTTAAAAATCTCATTATAATCATGTTTAAATTTCATAATCCAAACTAGTATATGAGGTAGATTTTAAATCTACATATGTTATTCTGACAAGCCACATGACGTGTTGAAAAATAAAATAAAATAAATAAAAACCAACTGTTACATGTCACTTTAATTTTTCAATACGACACGTAACCGTTCCGACTATCCGTATATCCGCAGTTAGAGTATATCCACCCAAAAATTAATTAATATGAAATTGGCCTCTTAACCCCCAGCTCAATAGCAATTTCTCTCTCACAATTTCACCTTATTTTGTATGTTCAATAATTTTATTTTATTGTGTTTATTCTTTTGCTTTACAGGGGGTGTATTTCTCCAAATTTATATTTTCGAAATTTGAATCACACGCCACGCGAATGAAAGAAATGTTTTGCATGTGTTATTTAAAGATTGTCGAAGGCAACTTTAGTATGAATTTCTTGGCTTTGGTCGGCGAGAAAGTCAAGTGGGCACTTTTCAATCTACATTTAATAATATGCTACAGTGGAGTAGATAGTCTGAATAACATACTAAAGCAATATATATTTATATACGAGTTTATACGACTTATTATTTTATCAAAAAATTAACATAAAATGTAAAATATGATGTATTGTTACCAATGTTCTGAAAAACTCTAAGCGGTGGGCGGTGAGCATAATGTTTAGCGATTAATTGATTAGGCGGAGATTAATCGGAACGATAATCGGAATTATATATATTAATAATAAATTTAATAAATAATTATAAACATATATGTTTAAAAACTATTGTTTAAATAAAAAAATTAAGTCTTGAACATTTCAATTAGGCAGAATATTTCAACACCGCCTAGCGATTAATCGATCTAGAACGAAAATCTTTAGAACATTGATTGTTGCTGATATAGAAAGATGATAGAATATAAAAGAGTATGTGTGTAACAGACTTTGGGGATGTGTGTGTAACGTGGGATAGTTTGCAGTGGTTAATTTAAGGCGATGAACAAACATTTGAATGATTATTGACCAAATAAAATTTTAAAAATAATTAATTAGAAGATGGTTCAAAATTATTTTTATTATACTTGATTTGTAAGGACATTATCCAAAGTCACCTGTTAAGGCTCAACTAAAATTTCACCACTCAAGATTTATGCAGTGGTGAACTTTAATATGTTGGACGAATGTGAAAGTTGGGTCTCAACGAGTTCAATTGGATTATCATAGTGTGAAGAAGTGTGATTCTTAGTCACTTCAATAAGGAGATCGGAGGTACGCACGAATTAATTTGCATTTATATTTCATTATATAATTAATGAATTAATTTTTTATAAAATAATATTCTTTATGAAAACAAAAAACAAAGATGAACATAATAATTTCAATAATTTCATGAAAATAATCTATTCATTTGATTGCGGGACACGCTTATCAATAGTGTTCTTTGTCACATTTCGAATATCCCCCATTGCCAACAATCCCTCAATCATTTGATTCCGCACTTAATCGAATTTCAAAATAAACCATCTTCGTTTTCGACATGTTATCAAATCTATTTCAATAATTTTACGATTCACATGTGATAAAATTGATGGAGTTACTTTCACCTAGGAGACACCTGTGTTGTCTGAAAGTCAACGTGTCTGATTTACTTACCTATTCGTCTAACGTGACCAGATGGTTAATCATACATGCATCGAGCAGCTAGCTGGTGCATCAGTCACGCACGAGTTATCAACTCTCTTGGTCATCAGCTAATCCAACTTTACACGAAATTAATTACCTGATTAAGATTATTAAACATGTACCCTCTGTTCTCTTTTACATATCACTTAACTAAATTTTTTTGTCCACTCTTACTTGTCACTTAATAATTTTTAATACGTATTTAATATCAACAACTATCTTAAAATGTCAAACATTAATCATTTATTTATCATCATCAATACAAAAATCATTCATAACCACTAATAATCTACTAATTTTACTTTTCGCACGAATTTTTATAAAAAATACTAACCACTCATTCATTAAATTTGTTCAACCGCTAGCATTAATTCCACCTTAATATACTCAAATTAACCTTAAACGACATATATTAGAGAACGAGAGGAGTATCAGTTAAGGTCAAAGGTAAGATAATCAACGAATATATATATACATAGGAGAGATCCGTTGAGAACCTCCTTACGTTGAGAACCGTTGTGGACAATTCTGGACCAATCATTTTCTTTCCTTCTTTAAGTTTATTTATTATGTTTTATTTATTATGCAATACTCATTAAATGCGACAGATTTGGAAAGTGTATTTATGTATTATATATGATTAAGTATCATTAATTTTTTATTTTTTATTTGTATTTCATATTTTGTAAGCTTTAGTGTTTTGTTTTTAAATTTTTGGTAGTGCACTTTTTTATTGTGTTACTGACGGTGAACATATTCACCGTCAAAAATTAGTATTCAACAGTGAACATTGCGAAACAAATGTTCACTATACAAAAAAATACACATACTCATAAAAAAATAAAAAATCAATAATTTTTAAAATTTGAAACCATGTTCACTGTTTGAATTATGTACAAATAATGGTGAACATAATAGATTAACGAAAAAAGTAAACAATTATAATGGTGAATATTCACCAAAACCCACATATACCTTGGAAGTAAATATCACACCACACGCCATTGAAATCGCCATTACTAAATCAAGAATGTGCTTGGGTGATAAATGTCGTAATAAATGACGATTATAAATCACCATTACCAAAACCGACAATTATAATTGCTCCTTTTAAAATTAGGTAAATTAGAAAAGATATGATTATTATTAAATGACGTAATAAATGACATAATCAGGTAAATCAGTCATTATTAACTCAAATGATATAATAAATGAAGTATCAAAAATTGATATGTAATGATCAAAACACGGTCGTTTCGAATAAGAAATGATTGGTCCACGTTTGTCCACAAGGTTCTCAATGAAATGAGGTTCTCAACTGATCCAATCTCTCTCTCTATATATATATATATATATATATATAGGGGAGGGATCCGTTGAGAACCTCCTAAAGTTGAGAACCATTGTGGACAAATCTGAATCAATCATTATTTACATGAAACAACAATGTATTAATTATATGGTTTTTTTTTGAGTTTATTTATTATTTTTTATTAATTATATGAGATTCATTTTTTATTTATTATGAAACAGATTTACTTGTCATTTTGAGATTTCATTTTGTATTTAATTTACCGATTTTTTTTGTCTACATTCTTTTTCTAATTTATAGATTTTTGAGGAATATGAATAGTGAACATGAGGTTCACTGCTTAAATCACTTTCAATATGTTCACCACTTAGGTTCACTGTTGCAATATGTTCACCACACGGAGGTTAACTGTTCAAAAACTTATTAAAATATTAAAAAATATAGTCCGAAAAATGTTCACTATTCATATTCCTAAAAAATCTGTAAATTAGAAAAATAATCTAGACAAAAAAATTCGGTAAATTAAACACAAAACGAAATCTCAAAATGACAAGTAAATCTGTTTCATAATAAATAAAAAATGAATCTCATAAAATTAATAAAGAATAATAAATAAACTCCAAAAAGGAAACTATATAGTTAATACATTGTTGTTTCATGTAAATAATGATTGGTCCACATTTGTCCACAACGATTCTCAATTTAAGGAGGTTCTCAACTGATCCATCCTCTATATATATATATATATATATATATATATATATATAAGGAGGGATCCGTTGCGAAAATTTAAGTTGTGAACAAATTGTGGATGATTGTGGAACAACCATTTTATTTTTTTTAGTTGATTTATTATACTTATTAATTATCTAATACTCGCTTTAATTAATGATGGAACTTACTATAAAGGGTAAAATTGATTTTTGAATTTCTAGATTTTTTATTTCGTCTTTTCTTATTTTATCAATAAATACAAAAATTTTGTAAAAAATGCTAATTTTTTATCATTTCTTTACCATCACATATTATATGACGCATATCTTGTACACATTTTCATTAAATTTAATTATCAAAATGATCAATTTTGTAACAAAAAATATTCATTTTAAAATAAAATTCTTGAACCAAAACTCTGAAAATCCAAACATGTTCACTGTTCGCCATATTCGCAGAAGCATGTTCACTGTCAAAAGTTCATTACTGTCTGAGAAGCATAATCACGATTCACTACCAAATAAATATTGAAATTCATGTTCAACAATAAAACCTAAACTAATAAATAAAATACTACCCAATTTGATGCATTATAAACACGTGTTGTTCACTCCCAAAGATACAAAAATCCAACCGAGCCTCATAAGGATTGGTCACTTGACTTGGAACGTCTCTTCATTAGCATGAAAGCTGTCAGTGGGCCTTTGCAGTTGGCCCAAACAAGAAAACACATATTCCCTCTGTCCTCTTTTACATATCACTTAACCGAATTTTTTTGTCCATTTTTACTTGTCACTTACCAATTTTCAATGCGTATTTAATATCAACAACTACCTTAAATTGTCAAATATTAATCACTTCATTATCATAATCAATAAAGAATACATTCTTCACCAATAATCATCTACCAATTTTACTTTTTGCACGAACTTTTTCAAAAAAATTTTAACCACCTACCTATTACATTTGTTCAACCGCTAGCATTAACTTCACCTTAATATACTCAAATTAACCGTAAACGACATGTATTAGAGGACGGAGGGAGTACAATACATCTCTTCCATGCTCGTGAGATAAAAAATAGAGCAGTAATGGTTGGGTAGATTAGAAACCAATAAATAATTAAAAATTAAAAACAAGACTATGAGAAAATCGACAACGAGGATAAGGGGAGAAGAGTCTAGAGGTGGATCACAGCCATTGCAAATTTGACAGAGACGAAATCGAATTTGCATTCGATGTCCAGAAAATAAACCCTTTAAATTAAAACTCTTGGACACCCAGAAATAGGTGACAC
Source organism: Kalanchoe fedtschenkoi (assembly GCA_002312845.1). Classification (NCBI taxonomy): domain Eukaryota; kingdom Viridiplantae; phylum Streptophyta; class Magnoliopsida; order Saxifragales; family Crassulaceae; genus Kalanchoe; species Kalanchoe fedtschenkoi. The sequence continues at coordinate 1,026,000 of NQLW01000032.1, read as the reverse complement.
CCTCCGCACTGACCGGATCTGGTTATGGGATTTCGACGCTGGCCTACTACATGTCACAATAGAGGCAACCAGAGACGATAAGGGGTTGCTTGGTGGAGCGGTCGCGACGCGGCGTGCACATCTAGTCGACGAGACTTGTCCCTTGTCCTCTCCGACCTATCCATCCCTAACAGTACGATTCGAGAGGTTTCTGATGGGTATGAAATTGATTTATTATGAGATGATTTTAAAGTGGGTTGTATGGCAGGTGATAAAGATTGGACGAGAAATAATTAGGCAAGTTAATTGAATTAGAGTGATTATCGTTTTAAATTAGGAGGAGAAATTAATGGGACGTCACTAAAAATTCAAACAAAACATAATAAATAAAGTTGAAATAAGGAACTATACAATTATAACATTTTCGTTTCATATACATAATGATTGGTCTAGAACCTCTATATAAAATCGCTGCAATTATGAGTGTCATTAAACATTGATTATTGTTTTAATGAGTACTTTATATTTTAGTCACTCTGTTCTCTTTTTCTTGTCACTTAATCTAATTTTTTATTAATTTATCACTTAACAATTTTAATGCATATTTAATATCAATAACTATCTTAAAATATCAAATAGTAATCACTTTATTATCCTAATCAATAAAAAATTATTATTCACCAGTAATAATCTGCTAATTTTATTTTTTGCACAAAATTTTAAAAAAATATTAACCACCTACCTATTAAATTTGATCAACACCTATATCATTAACATCAAATTTGGATTGTCATTTGTTTTCATAAAAATTTATTGTGAATTTTGACAATCTTTAAATACGAATTCAATGTTAGTGCATGAAAATTGAATGACAACTCTGTGATCAGGTATGCATAAAAAATGAACACCTTTTTAATGACATCGAGAAAGATGCGAAATTCTTTTATAACACTAACGACGAGGAACATAAGACTTTGTAGTTTTTTATAATTAATACAAAAAAATATTTAATAATCATGGTGGGGCTTAACTTTATCATCACTATGTTGACATTAAAATTTATACTTACGGGCCCATTCTACATGTTTTTCAATAAATGTGAGGTTCTTGATGCGTTTCAACATCACTTTTAAATTTCTCTTTAATCAAATTTACATATTAATATATATTTATTATTTCATAATTTTAATACACATTTATTTTTTATATACATATTTTAAAAAGTTAAATATTAATTATTTTATTTTCAGCACATTTGTACTTGTTGAAAAATAGTTGTTTCAATCAATAATTTTTTGAATAAAATCATTGTTTGTAATAGTGGTTTTTACACTTTTACAAAAATTATAATACAAAATCATGATTTTATTTTCTTTTTTTTTTTTTAAAAAAAAAGGTATGTTAGTTTGAAATTAAGATATAAACTGGAATGAAACAGTTTTTGTTTAAAAAAAAAAGGGGGGGTTTAGGGTTTCAAATATTTAATTAAAACTCTATATAAAACTCTATAATCCTAACACCCTGACACCTTAATATAAAACCCTCAAATCAATAAGAAAAATAACAAAACAATATTTTCTTTGTTTGATATTTTGATCCCTTACCAAATAGATATACATATATACAGGGTTCTTCGTGATATTTCATATATATGTATATCTATTTGGTAAGGGATCGAAATATCAAACAAAGAAAATATTGTTTTGTTATTTTTCTTATTGATTTGAGGGTTTTATATTAAGGTGTCAGGGTGTTAGGATTATAGAGTTTTAATTTTAAAATATTCCTCCGATTTTTAAGGTTTGTGTGTTTAGAATTTTTAAGCTTAGGATTTAGAGTTTAGTTTATAGAAGTTATAAATTTATAGTTGTGCCCTAAACATCATAAAATCTAAAAAGAAATAATTAAATAATAATATATTGTCCGATCTCTTATATAGTTTATATAGTATGTCATTTTATATCCGCAAACACGTATATATTTTTTTAAAATATATTTTATTAAAAATTATGAATAATTATGAACTAGAAAGAAGTGATGTATGATGTGACCGTGGTGTCAAATTTGTGTCGGGAAAGTGTGAATAACGTGGAATGAAGTGTGACACATAACCACAAACCCCTCGGATTAAATATATTTTTGAACATTTATTTTCTATGTAATGCATGGTACAATAATTCTGTCTATTGATTGAGATTGAGATTGTGATTGATCGAGAGTGGCTTAAGTATGATTGATCGGACGGCTGTTGATCACTTGAAGTTTAATTGTTTATTAGGTAAAATATAAAATAGGAGATGCATGTTATCACCAATTTCAAAAATACAATTATAACAATTTAATTTTAAAATTTACGGTCATTTAGATTTGTGAAACTTTTGTATAATTGTACAATTTTTTATCAGCCCCATAAATCACCTTATCTAATTTTATTTACACTCAAACCCCCCATTTTGTGCTCACTCTACTAGATCAAAAATATTTTAAACAATTAAGAGAAACTAAAACAAAAAGGACTTTTTCCATGCACATTTTTAAAAAAAATCAGAAAAATAATGGGAATTGTCATTTGGAAAAGGTCCCGGGATTTAAATAAAAAAAATATAATCACAAGAAGCCTAGCGATGTCCTAAGAGAGTAATTATAGTGTTTATATCCAAATAGTGATTGACAATTATTTAAGTATTTAAAAAATAATATTATGAAAAATATTTTTTACGCGTGGTAATTTATGATTAGTGGTTGAATAAGAAACATCCTCTCAACAAATTGTCTGGCTGTTAAATAAGCAATACCTTCAAAACATTTGGCTGTTTAGGATATGGTTCTAAAAAGAAAAAAAATTTATGTACTTTTTTTTAAAAAAATTAAGATTAAATTCATGAAATTAGATGAGAATTATATCATTGGGAAAAGGTCTCCAAGGTTATTTTAACTTATTCTATTATTTAAAAAAACCATTTAAATGTATATTTTATTATTAATAAAGATCTAATTGTCAAGTTAGAATTTAATATATTTAATATTAGAAAATTTTGAAATAAAAGGAAACTTTTTTCCATTTATAAATAGAAAATACCACAAAACTGAATACGTATTATCATTTAAACAAATATCACAAGAGTTTCAAATTTATAGGGAGTTTGGATGCAAATAAAATTATATAAAGTGATTTATGGAGTTGATTAAAATATTAAAATTACATAGAGATCTCACAAACTAATTGATCGTGAATTTTAAAACTATATAGTTATGACCGTAATTTTTAAATTGGCGATAATAATATACACTCTCATTTTATACTTTTTTCATATTTATTTTAGTAAATGACAAGTAGATATAGGCGAATTACATAGCGATAGGAAATGCACTTTCATGAAATTCCACATGCCTGCTTACATGATATTTATGTGTGAGCAGGCAAAACAATTTATAACTTTTTTCGGAAGGGATATCCCACAAATACTGATGGTAATGCTCTCATGTCCATTTTATCTTATGTTGAGGAAGTGTTGGTTGCAAAGTACAAGCATCAAACACCTTCAAATTGCCTAAGTCTGCCTGACATCCAAACAACTTCTCATAAGGTGTCTTGTTGTTGAGAATAGATGAAGGAAGCCTAGTGATAATAATATAAGTTGTTATTAAAACACAATCTCCCCAAAATGTCTTAGATAAATGAGACTATATATTTTGAGTGATCTTTCCATATTGAGTAGCTTGTTTTCAGCTACCCCATTCTGTTGAGGAGTATGTGGACAGCTGCTCAAGTGAATACAACCTCTTGCAAGTAAGAAATCCTTCATCTTGTTGTTAAAATATTCTATACCATTGTCACTCCTGAGTATCTGTATATTGACTTAAAACTGAGTGAAGACCATGTTGAAGAAGGCAACAATTAAATCGGGCACTTCAGACTTTGATTTTATCATACATGTCTAGGTGCTTCTTGTGTAATCATCAACAATCGTGAGAAAATATTTGGCACCTGTTTGAGTAAGTACTGAATATGGTCCTCATACATCTTGTATGTATCAATTGAATTGCCTTATCTGTTTTTATTGAACTCAATGGAAAGCTAAGTTTTGCTTGCTTAGCTAGAGGACATATAGTACATTGCAGTCCATGCTCTAAACTCTTAACTCAATGGAAAGCTAAGTTTTGCTTGCTTAACAGGCACTTCAGACTTTGATTTTATCATACATGTCTAAATTCTTTATGTACATGCTCTAAATTGCTATCTTGGACAAGTATGCATGTCCTATTCTTTTATGCCACAGTTCCAAACGCCCTTTCCTGCTTAACATTGCTTTATGTTTCTCTTGGTGATCTTCCCCATTTCCTTCACTACTGCAAATGAGAAACATACCATCCTTCTGGTTACCATTCCCTAGCACATTCTTACATGCTTGTTCCTGAATCAAACATCCATTAGTTTCAAATGATAAAGCCAAATTGTGGTCCTCAATAAGCTTCCTAACTAAAATTAAATTATATTTGAATTGTGGTATAAACAAAACATTTATCAATACCAATGTTTTGTTCACCTGACATGTACCCTTTTTATATATTGTTGTATTTGCTCCATCAGGTAAAAGAACTTGATAGCTTCTTCTTAAATCAACCGAGTAAGTAAACAAATTTATGTTGCATGCTATGTGATCTGTTGCTCCATTATTAATAATCCAATCAATTGATAAGATGCAACTGCGCAACAGCATACTATACTTGCCATGTTAATCTGATTTGAGGTATTTCATGCTGATGATCTTCCCTGATGTAAGAGTACCAACAGTTGCTCCACTTGACCTTGTGTAAGTTGTAGTGTACTAGCTGATGCAATACTATCTTCATTTCACATTATTGAGAATTGCCTTGTATGTTGAATTCTAGTTATTACTATCTTGACTTTGCATTGGTCCCTTGTAATGCTTATGACCAATGGGATAACCAACCAACTTGTAATAATTTTATCTAGTATGTCTATTCATTTGACAATTGAACAATACAAATTCTTCTTATACTTATTGTTCTGTCCATTTCCTCCGTCCCCTCTGCCATAATTGTTGCTTTGTGTATCGTAACTGAAGCCTCTATTGGTGTGATATTGGACAATCTCCTTTGTGCTTATAACATATATAACATTCAAATTTCGTAAGAGTATCATTGCAAGGATGTGTGTATGCAAAGGTAGAAATGCATCATTGGGTCCCATCAAGAACTGAATCACCTTTCTCTTTGATTGTTTGCTCATGACATAACTAAAACAAACACATTCTCTGTCGTGAGTACACTTAGACAATTCCTCCATTGCTTCATATTTCTCCGACAAATCCACAGATTTCGGGTAAAAACTTGTCATGCTCATTTCTCTTTATGACAAATTGCAAGCTTCTTTTCTAAACTGAAGATTCTTGTCTCACTTGAACCTGCTAGTTGCATCTGCAGCGTACTCCATGCCACAAAGGCATCACTAGCATGAAGTATAGAACCAAAAAGTTCTTTGAGACGGAGCTAATCAACCACGACATTACAAAGCCGGGTCGAAATTGTTGATGATTATGGACCAACCATTTTATTTCCTTTTCAAGTTGATTTATTATACTTATTAATTATCTAATACTCGCTTTACTTAATGATGGAACTTACTATAAAGGGTAAAATTGATTTCTGAATTTCTAGATTTTTTTTATTTCATATTTTCTTAGTTTATCATTAAATACATAAATTTTATTTAATATTTGTAAAAAAAATGCTAATTTTTTTTTATCATTTGTTCACCATCACATTTTATATGGTCCATATCGTGTACCCATTGTCATTAAATTCAATTATCAAAATGATGAATTTTGTAACAAAAAATATTCACTTTAAAATAAAATTCTTAAACCAAAATTCAAAAAATCCAAACACATTCACTATTCGTCATTTTCTCATAAGCATGTTCACTGTTCACTGTTAAAAGTTCACTACTGTCTCATAAACATAATCACTGTTCACTACCAAATAAATATTCAAATTCATGTTCAACAACAAAACCCAAAGTAAGAAATAAAATACTACCCAATTTGATGCATTATAAACACGTAATGTTCACTCTCAAAGATACAAAAATCCAACCGAGCCATCTAAGGATTGGTCACTTGACTTGGAACGTCTTTTTATTAGCATGAAAGTCGTCAGTTGGCCCAAACAAAAAAACACATACAGTACATCTCTTCTTTGCTCGTGCGATAATAAATGGAGCAATAATGGTTGACTAGATTGGAAACCAATAAATAATTAAAAATTAAAAACAAGTCTATGAGAAAATTGATAATGACGATAAGGGGAGAAAAGAGTCGAGAGGTGGATCACTGTTGAAAGATGATAAAAGATGATACACGTGGGGTTCATCATTTTTTTCTTCAACGTATTTTTCTTCTTTCTTTTGTTGTCTCGCATGCCCTATTGAAAGGAGGGCGAATGCTAGGAAGAAAACAATCCCCAGCTCCTCCTTTATTTGATTTTTTTTAGAGTTTATTTATCTATTATTTTCAGTGTAAGGAAATAAATCAATATTTTTATTTCTCTAAAATTCACCAAATTTCATATACACGTTTAATTAAGTGCCGAGATTATTATTAGATCCTAACATTTGATATCAGAGCTCGGTTCATCGTACAAATATCAGAAGTGATATTTTGAGTAATATATTGTAGTTGAATTATGTCCAACTCGGTTTCACAACAATTACTATAATTCTACGGTACGGACTTCGACGAATGGTCGATCCGTATGAAGACATTTTTTCAGTCTCAAGATTTATGGAATTTGATTGAGACGGGCTACACCGAAATAGTCGGGGAGGCATTTGATGTTCTAAAAAAGAAAGAAAAAGATTCACTGGCGGATACAAGAAGGAAAGATTAGAAGACTCTGTATGCCATCTTCCAAGCCATACAGAAGCCGGTATTTAGAAAAAATATCGACGGCACAAACATCTCACGAGGCGTGGACTATTCTACAGAAGAATTACAAAAGAGACGAATGAGTTCTGTAGATGCGCTTCCAAACGCTAAGGGGGGGAGTTCGAGTCACTTTGAATGACTGACTTGGAATATGTATCGACATTTTTTGACCGCATCCAGGTTGTCATTAACAATATGATGGTTAAGGGGGAGACGCTAGAAGAGCAACGAGTCATCAAAAATGTGTTACGATTGTTGCCAGCAAGATTTGAATAAGTTGTAGCCGCTATCGAAGAGGGGCACAATATTTCAAAAATGGCAACTGAAATGTTGCTGAGTTCGTCGTGTTCACACGAGCAACGTATGAACATAAAAGCTAATGAATCAAGCCAAGGGCAAGCGTTGTAAAGCCGGGTCGAAATTGGAAGCCGTGGAGGTCACCGTGAAGGACGACATACAATCTAACATTTTATACTATCCCACGTCACACACACGTCCCCAAAGTCTAAATAATAACACACACCCCTTTTATATTCTATCATCTTTCTATACCAATAGCAATACACCATATTTTACATTTTACGTTAATTTTTTAAAAACACATTAAATACATACCTATTAACAACTACTATTAAAGGATAAAATAATAAGTCATATAAAATCAGTATATAAATATATATTGCGTTAGTATGTTATTCAGGCTATCTACTCCATTGTAGCATCTTATTAAATGTAGATTGAAAAGTGCCCGACTTTCTCACTGACCATAGCCAAGAAATTCACATTGCAGTTGTCTTAGACAATCTGTAAATAACACATGCAAACATTTGGTTCATTCGCGTGGAGCGTGTGATTCAAATTTCGAAGATAAGGTGAAATTTGGGGAAATACACCCCCTGTAAAGCAAAAGAATAAACACAATAAAATAAAATTATTGAACATGCATAATAAGGTGAAATTGTGAGAGAAAAATTGCTATTGAGCTGTGGGGTTAAGAGGCCAATTTCATATTAAATAATTTTTGAGTGGATACAATCTAATTGCGGATACATAGATAGTTGGAACTGTGACATGCCGTGTTGAAAAATTAAAGTGACATATTGAAGTTGATTTTGATTTATTTGATTTTTCAACATGTCACATGGCTTGTCGAATGACATGTGTCGATTTAACATCAGTGCGTCCTCAACCCAAAAATCTATCTCATATACTAGTTTGGATTATGAAGTTTAAACATGATTATAATGAAATTTTAAAAATTTAAACAGCATGAGATTATTGCCTCTAAATATTGAGTTTATATACACTGTATAAGCTTAAATAATACAATTGTTTTATAAAATCGACAAGATAAACACACATAAAAATATCCGCACACCCAACACATCACCTCAGTCATCCAAGTGGATTACTACTACAAATTTGTAAGCACTCATCAGTCATCAACTCATCTGTATAAATACGGGCACCAGCGGTCTCTTAAAATCACACAAAAACATCCAACAAAAATCGAGTCATTACTAGTACAAGCCCAAAGCCAGCGCTCAATTCTCTCCAACGTCCTCCAAAATGTCGCACCCGGCTCTATCCTTCAAGGTCACCCGCCAGTCCCCGGAGCTTATCGCCCCGGCCACGCCCACTCCCCGCGAGCTCAAGCATCTCTCCGACATTGACGACCAGGAGGGTCTCCGGTTCCATGTCCCCGTCATACAATTCTTCCGCCAGTCCCACCTCGGGCGGGGCAGGGACCCGGTCGAGGTGATCAGGGAGGCGATCGGTAAGGCCCTCGTACACTACTACCCGTTCGCGGGACGGCTTAAGGAGGTGGGGAGTGGTAGGAAGCTGGCCGTGGATTGCACGGGCGAGGGCGTCATGTTCATCGAGGCGGATGCGGATGTGAGCATGGATGAGTTCGGGGACCTGCTTCAGCCCCCGTTCCCCGGGCTCGGTGAGCTGCTTTTCGATGTGCCTGGGTCCGGGGACATGCTTGGGTGTCCCCTCTTGCTTTTTCAGGTAACAAAACATTATTGTCAATGGAATTTGGGTTTTGGAACTTAATGTCACATTTTTGGTAGTACAATGTTTCACATGTAAAGATTTGATTTTTCAGCCCATCGTTACATCATATATCATGCATTTAATCGGTGTAACGTGGTGAATAATTATTTAAAAAATTAGTTTGACTAGTCACATGACATATTAAAATTTAATTTTTTTCTTACAATCAATCACGTAGCACCATTTGTCAATTTGTCTTCCTGTGTTAGACATGTTCCATCAAAAAATGATTAACATAAGTATATTTGTTAATTTTATTCTGAAAATTTGAGCCATTTGAAAGAAAACCTTTGAGGAAATAAAAAAACAAAAAATATGATATCAAAATACTAATTTGATAGAAATATTATTTTCTGCTAATTTCCATCTCATTTTATTTTCATCATATTTTGTAATATCAAAAAGAAGTGTAAATAGTAAACCATGATCCATAAATTTAGTATATATTTTATCAGGTAACCAGACTGACTTGCGGAGGATTCATCGTTGCGGTGCGGCTGAACCACATCATGGCCGACGCGACCGGCTTCGTCTATTTCATGACGGCCGTGGGCGAGATGGCGCGCGGGCAGCCAGACGTGTCCGTGCGGCCCGTGTGGCGCCGGGAGCTTCTCAACGCGAGGGATCCGCCTAGAGTCACCTGCGTCCACCACGAGTTTGATCAAGTGGAGGGCACTATAGTCCCGTTCGAGAACATGGTGCAGCGCTCGTTCTTCTTCGGACCGGATGAGGTCGCAGCCCTCCGCAATCTGTTGCCGCCACACCTCACCCGGTGCTCGACTTTTGAGCTACTAACGGCTGTCCTTTGGCGCACGAGGACCGTGTCGCTTAAACTTGATCCGGCGGAGGAGGTTCGCATGATGAGCATAGTGAACGCCCGCCACAAATTCAACCCGCCCCTTCCCAAAGGCTACTACGGGAATGCAATTGCATACCCAGCAGCATTAACTTCTGCTGGAGAGTTATGCGTGAATCCAATAGAATTTGCGCTTCAGCTTGTCAAAAAGGCTAAAAATGAGATGACTGAAGAGTACATGAAATCCGTAGCGGATCTAATGGTGCTAAACAACCGCCCCCACTTCACGGTTGTCCGCTCATACGTAGTCTCGGACGTCACACGAGTTGGATTCGAAACTGTGGACTTTGGGTGGGGCAAGGCCGCCTATGGCGGCCCTGCCAAGGGCGGGGTCGGGGTCAGTCCCGGGTTCATAAACTTTTACATACCGGCTAAGAATAAGAAGGGTGAGAAGGGGATGACCATCCCGGTATGCCTACCGGCTGAGGCCATGGATGTGTTCATCAAGGAGATGAATGGCTTGCTGGAGACCGGCCGCCTTGCCAGGGAGACACCTAAGAAGAAGACTACCCCATTCATCACTTCCGCCCTCTAAATTTTTACCATTAAAATCCATTGTTCAAATATAAGCTAAAGTGCGGTTTTAACTAACATGGATCCCTTATATTAAGGTCCATTGCTATAATATTGAAACTGTGGTGTTTTATTCTCCAAGTAGATTATTTTCTTTTTGGATGTAAGCTCGTCAATATATCAGATCGACTCCATAACATATTCAGTCAAAATTTGTTCGACTAGTGAAACTTGAAGATAGCTTTAGGCTGTGTTTGGTTCGAAGAAAGTTAGAGGGAAAAGAAAAGTTGGAGGGAAAATAATTCCCTCAAGAAATCCATCTTATTTTACTTTTTTTTTGTTTGAAGTCGAAAATTTTATAGAAACTACTAAAACATTCTTTAATTTACACTAATTTTCCATCTAACTTTCCATTTAGTTTTTCATCCCCAATTTTCTCTAAACCAAATAAAGAATTCCTTCTAATTTTCCATCAAATTTTTCTTTACTTTAAATTTTTCCTAAACCAAACACAACCTTAAAGTTCGTTAAATAAACAAGCCATTTGTAGCTCGTTGTGGCGGTTATCTCTCTATCTGAGGTTTTCATCATTAACGAAGTGGAAGGTGTTAATTAGATCGCTCCTCTCTTTGGAATTATAATATGGTATCAGAGTAAAATTTTGATAAATTTTGTGCAAGATAAATCCTCATGTTGTCCATCAATTTTTACTCCTGTCTCTTCCAGTCCTGATTCATCTACAGTAAGACCTTTATTTCCTCTTATCTTGTCCCTCTCTCACATCTCTACTATCCTCTCTAATTCCATCGTCACCTCTCTCAACCATATCATCAAAGTTGGGAATCACTCACACAAATGTCAATCTAATTTCTGAACAAGGTGACATAAGTCCGGATCCGGAACACCACAAAACTAATATCATGGCTTTCACGGTAATCCGAATTACTATATACAGATCGAGATGAGGATTACCTATTCTGATTCAGATAATTCTCAATCCAGATTCGAGATATAGATCTAGATCTGAATTGAAATTTCAAAAGAAAACAAATACTAAAATAAATTGTAATACTAGATAACCTTGCTCAGTTATCTTGTTTCATCCGTGAGTCAGGTGACACACGTTTAATGGTATCCACACACAAGTATAGGATACTGCGTCTGGCTGGAGTACTAGCTCCCCCCGGATAAACATGACTCTCTCTCACTAGTGTGTTTCCTGTTATCAAATAATGGAAATTGTGACATCATTTGAAAATAAAAGTCCTAGGCTTCTCTTTAGTGAGATCCGAGTTTCTGGGCTTCAGCCCACAGGCCAAGCCCATCAGTTTGGTTACCGGGTTTGCGCTCGTGGGCCAGACCCAGTGAGTATTATCTATAAGTCGTACTCATGGATTTAACTCTTTATCCAAATCAGACGTAGAATGTCGAATCATATCCGCACCGAATCTTATTCAGTTTCTACTCAACTTAATATCTCACACTTGATTGTGTGTGACTCTTTAGATTTATTCTTATTCAGCCATTTAGAGCCCATTTATCATAAATGTCCTCTAGTAAGATATTTTGATTCATGATTAAGAATAAATTGATTCGAAATAACCAAATCTAATCAATACAAGTCAATTTAACTGGTTTAATGGGAAGACACCATCACTATTCACATAACTCATTACATAATCCTGATCCACAACCTACTGGGCAGACCAAGAAGAACATCCAGATTATCTGCAAATTTTTTTATTATCACTAGTACATATTTAGACTTAATACTACGTTTATTTTAAGGTTTTGATCACGTTTGCCAAGCGTGGTTAATACGACCGTTGTAATTGATAAAGCACAGAGCGTTGTAATAGAGAAGAACCTATTACCATGCTTTAAGTTCAAAAACATTATAATAGGTTCTTCAGATTTAAAAGGGTGTCAATGAGCTATTACCATGCATCAAAAAGCGTGGTAATAGATTTTTTTTAATCATCACTACCACATCTATTCATATCAGCATTTTGCTTTTTCTAGTTGCAAAAATAAAATAAAAAATCTTATTAGAAAGGAGTCACTAGAAGTCCATGAAATATTTATTTAATAAGTTTTTTACTTACAAGAATAATCTATGATACTGTAAATCAAAGGAAATAAATGACTGATGAAATTTATGTTGCTGGCCTTTGCTGTTGCTGTATTGGTATCTGGTCGGAAGCTGCTACTCTGACTGTAGTCGCTGGTATAGAGTGCGCATCTGTCCAATTTCCCTTTCGAGTACCTCTTGTTCCGCTGAAATATGAGAAATATATGTATTTCATATATAACAAATCTCAATCTTTCCATTAATGTAACAAAAATAGGAGTGCCACTCAACACTGAACAAAGCAATTTCACTGAGACAAATTTATCAACACATTGTGGATTTATCTTTATAGTGTGGCTGAAGCATTTACCTTCCATGTTCAACAGCAAAATCAAAATGATAGATAGCCACATATGCCAACTTGGACAATCCCGTCAGCATCAAATCCAACAAGTTTTAAACGCTTAATTCCAACTTTAACTAATTACAAACATAAGTAAAAATGTGAAAAAGTGAAAATTGAGTTTTTTCCGAAACAAATGTTAGTTACATATGACATGATCAGAATAAGCACTGCAATTTGACTTTAGGAAAAATAAAAAAAATCAAAGAAATTCAAATAACAAACAAAAATATAAACAAGTGGATATTGATCAGCTTCGTCAAATGTATGAATAGAGAGAAAAAGAATAGTACCTGAAAGAGGTTGGTTGGGGCTGGGGCTGGGGCAAGATGGCTGGAGGTAAAGCAGGCCTGGATTGCGAGCTGAGTGGTGAGAGACTCGACAAAGGATTCATGCCATATGACTTTGATGAATCGAGGGTGAGATGAAGATGTGTGTGAGCGAACCTTCAAACGGCCTCTAACCTTCAAAAAGAAGTTGCAAAGCCGCATGCCCAAATCATAGTCATGTTGATGACCTTACCCTTCAAGCGGACTATATGTGTAGAAATACACCTTCGTCTAGTCGCCATATAACCTTACGCTTCGCATCACCAGATCTAGTCACGATTGCTTGGATCTGGGTCATAATATTTGAGTCATCACCAATTCCAACCTTCGTCTAGTCTCCCTTGTTCCCATCAACCATCGTCGTCACACAACACCGCACTAGGATTAAGGAGGTTGAAGTCTGGCTAGATCCAGGCCAAATTGCAGTCTTCATTTCATCATTTCTTGCCTCGCCAATCGCCAAATTGATAGATTAGGTTTTCGCAAGATTTGAGTTAAGATGAGTGGGGATAGAGAAGTTGCTTTTATTATAAAAGGACGAAGGATTTATTTGGATGGTTAAGAACCACAAGCTTGGTAATTGAGGTAAGCGTGGAAATTGGTTGTTAGGTTAGAAAAAATAAATAAAAAAATTATCTATTACGATTCATGGTCTTAAGCGTGGTAATAGGTGTTTGCTGGCTAGGGGTGAGCAAAATCCGGTCCGGACCGGAAAATGACCCGGAACCGGACCGGAATGGACCGAACCGGACCGGACCGAAGGATTCCGGTCCGGTCTTCGGTCCATCCATTTTTGGGATTCCGGTTCCGGTTCCGGTCCGGTCCAAACCCGGAAAATTCTGGTCCGGACCGGAATGGACCGGTTTGGTAATTTTTTAATAAAAAAAATTATTTTTATTAAAATACTGAAATATATCTTATTTAATACATAAATAAAATTACTTTTAATTCACATTTTTATTAAAATTTAATTAATTTTTATGATTCCGGTCCAAACCGGTCCGGTCCGGTCCAGACCGATTCGAATCCGGTCTGGTCTTCGGTCCTTACCTTTTCTTGATTCCGGTTCCGGTCCAAACCGGTTCCGGTCCGGTCCGGTCCGGTTTTGGACCGGTGCTCACCCCTATTGCTGGCTACTAAAAGCGTGGTTAAAAGTATAAAATAAAAATATTAAATTGATATTGTATATCTATTACTTTATTTCAACAAGCGTGGTAATAAATATGCAATATTAATTTAGTATTCTTATTTTGTACTGTTAACCACGCCTCTTAGTAGGAGCGTGTGGTTAAAGCGAAAATTTGTACTAGTGTATGCTATGCCTTCCTTAGCTGAATTACCATCATCTACTTCTTCTGAGAAACATGTTAGACATCTTATTTCCAATTATATATCCTATAATAACATTATTCATTCTTCTTAATTACGTGACATTTGTTGTTGTCATATCAAAAGTACGAGAACCATCTAGTTATACTCATGTCTCCAACGATCCCCACCTGATTCAGACAATGAATTCTAAAATTTTGGCTCCAGAGGCTAATGGTAATTGGACAGTAGTTAAGTTGCTTGTTGGTACAAGTTCACTAGGGTGAAAATGGATCTTCAAGGTTAAATACAAAGTAGATGGGAGTGTTGACAGATACGAAAAATATAATTAGTTTCAACAGGTTTCACTTAAATACAAGATGTTGATTATTTTGAAACTTTTGCACCAGTGGTAACATCATCATGCAAAAACAAGTCTTCCCCAAACTCCTCAACCTCATGGTCTTAAGCGTGTGGTAATAGGAGACGATGAATTTTTCCGAAACCTTGCTTGTCTGTCTGCACCACCTTTCTCGCAAAGCATTCTTCCATGGTGCAACACTTGTAGTAGCTCCTATCAAATCAAAAAGGAACAAAATCTGGGGTGAATTTGGTAGAAAATTGATTTTATTAGTAAAATAAAAACCTGAGAAAAGGAGAATATTTGGTGAATTTATGGCCGTTCTTCTTCCTTGCCCAGACATCTTCGATCTGCTTGCTGTCGCCCACTTCATGCACACTTCAAAAAAATTCAAAACTTAAGAATTTTCATGGTTGTTGGAGATCAAGATATTTACAAGGGGAGCTTCTGAACCACATACTTTTTCAACTTCCGCTAATAAATTTCTTTGAAGCTCAGTGATCGAGCCTTACTTTTCTTGACTTTGGGGTGCGGAGAGGGAGCAAGTGAGCTCACGGTGTCGCAAAGCCAAAGAGGAGAAGCCGAGCTTCAGTAGCAAACGAAGTTGTCTGGCGAAAGCGGGAAGAACGGACGAGGAGCAAGCGACGTCGTCTGACGAGAGCGGGAAAATCTGTTACACGAAACGTCGTCGTTTCGTTTGTTATGCTTCTGTGCTGCAAAGCAGCAGAGCAGGCAAGGCTGATCTTCTTGGCCTATTTAAGAGCCATTTTCTCCTTCTAATCGGATTGATTTTTCTGAATGTAAGAGCTGAAAATGTTATTTAGATTGTACTCTCTCTTTCTGGTGAAGAAACCCTAATTTTGGTTTTATGGTATCAAATCTTCAATCGTCTGAAATCGACATCTCTGACTGATATTCTCTGATTTTCCATCTGTTCTTGCTGAGTTTTGGTGAATTCTGTTAGCAATTTGTTGAGAAATTCTGCTCAATCTTGTTCGATTCTTGTTCGTCTACACCTTGATTTGCTTTGAAAATGGAAATACCTGAAGTACGATTCATCTGATCTCAGAAATGCTTCAGTTGAAACCACTGAACCTGCATATGTTGGTAGTAATTCACAATTGTCCTCTAGGCATCCTTTTTATGTAAAACCTTGTGAGCATTCAGGCACGATCATTACTCTGATTGTTCTCTCTGGTTTTGATAACTTTAAGCAGTGGAAACAGAGCATTATTGTTACATTATCAACAAGAAACAAACTTTGTTTCTTATATGGAACTGCAGAAGTTTCGTGAATGGATTCTGAACTTTGGTATGATTGTAATTGTGCAAAAGGAACGGTTGTTGCATGGTTAAACAATTCATTAACATCTGATATTGCAAAGAATGTGATGCACATAAAAGATGCAGCTGAAATCTGGAAAGAATTGACAACAAGATTTAGTGAAAAGAATGGTCCAAAGAGAGCTCATTTACAAGCTGAATATTACTCCTTGAAGTAAGAAAACCTGTCTATTGATCAGTACTATGACAGACTTAGAAGTCTAATGGATTCTATCAGGAATTTGGTGAATATAAGGCCTTGTGATTGTTCAGTAAAATGTGCCAAACATATAGATGAAAGGCTAAAGGAGGAGGATCAAACCATGCACTTTCTAATGGGTTGAGAGAAGAATTTTTAGCCATAAGGAGCACAATTTTACTCATGCAACCTGTCCCCAAGCTAGAGGCAACTTATGCAATAATGATCCAGGAAGCACATCAGAGACAAACTTCTATCAGAAACACAGTTGAAGCCACTGCTTTTCTAGGAAGATCAGCCTACAGTCATCCAAATAATCCAAAGAAGAAATTCCAGAAAATGATGACAAAGAAAATATGGAATGCTCTTATTGTAAAAAGAGTGGCCATACCAAAGTAAACTGTTACAGAATGATAGATTTTCCTGAAAATCATAAATTTTACAAACCTCCTACACCTCAACAGATAGCTAATAGAAAAAGGTTTGCATCATGTGGACAAGCCAACAGTGCAGTTGCCACTCAAAAGTTCAGAAACTATACAAACTGTACAAACTAATGAAAAGATGAGTTTTACAGCAGCTCAAGTCCAAGAAATAATCCAAGTGATGCAGCCAAAACAGACTGGAGAGATTTCCACTTCCACGGCTGATACTACCATGTCAGGTAAACAGAGTTGCTTTTTAGTATTAATTGACAAAAATGCTTGGATTATTGATTCAGGAGCTTCTAACCACATTACCCATCAATTTCATCTGCTCAAAAATCATGAATCCATACAGTCTTCCATTTATCTACCAAATGGAAAATTTACTTCCATCACACACAAGGTTCAGTGCAAGTTACCCCCACATTACAGTTACAAGATGTGCTGTTTGTTCCTACTTTCCACTACAATCTGCTATCTGTCTCACAATTACTCAAACATACCTCTCATTCACTAACATTTTCTGCCACATCTTGTACATTTCAGGACCTTTTGTTGAAGAAGAAATATGTTATTGGTGAACAGTCTAAGGGAATATATAGTCTTATCCATCCTTCTCTGGCCAATACAGTTACTTCCTCCACATCTCAATCCTTATCGAGGCATTTCAGGTTGGGGCATGCACCATACAATCTACTGAGACATCTACCTGAACTAAACATTTCATCTTCATTGTCCAATGATCCCTGTTCTATTTGTCATATAGCTAAACAAACTAAACTACCCTTTCCCTCTAGTACAAGAAAATCATCTGCTATATTCCAGCTTATCCATTGTGACATTTGGGGACCATATAGATACAAAACATATAATGGTTTCTCATACTTTCTTACAATTGTTGATGACTATAGTAGATGCACCTGGGTATACTTACTCAAAAATAAGTCTTAAACAACTTCCTTCCTCATTCAGTTTACTGCCTATGCTCTTACTCAGTTTAATACCTCAATAAAAATCCTAAGATCAGACAATGGCTCAGAGTTTGTAAATGGTTCTTTATCTACTTTCCTACTCTCTAAAGGGATTCTATATCAAACATCTTGTGTAGAATCTCCTCAACAGAATGGTACAGTATAAAGGAAACATAGACATATTCTAGATCTAGCGAGAGCTCTTAGATTTCAGGCATCTCTTCTAATTTCTTTTTGGGGAGATTGTGTCCTTACCTCAGTTTATCTCATTAACAGACTTTCATCTGCAGTCCTTCATCATAAAACACCTCATAAACTGTTATTTCAGACTAAACCATCCTATTCCCAGCTCAAAGTCTTTGGTTGTTTATGCTATGCCTCAACTCTTAAATCTCAAAGAGACAAATTCTCTCCTAGAGCCATTAAATGTGTCTTTCTTGGCTATCCTTTTGGGAAGAAGGGCTACAAAGTCCTTAACATTCAATCCAAAACCATCTTCTATAGCAGGGATGTGGTGTTCATAGAACACTCCTCTCATTTTCAACAAATGAACACCACTGACCCTCTACAACATGACTCTCCATAGGATTACTGCTCTCATTGCTTTGGTCCTCCTCTCCCATCAGACCAGTTATATACTCATACTGATCCAGATTTTCCTGTTTCATCTCCTGATCTACCCACACCTCAGTCACACACTTCTCTTGTCTCAGATTCTCCCAGACTTCCAAACATTTCCTCCACTAGACCTCTGAGACAGATTCAGTTGCCTACCAAATTTAAAGACTATCATATTCCTCTGAAGACTGGAATTCCTCTGTGCTCATATTTCTTCCTTCACAAAGGTACAATATCCTATCTCAAACTTTATTTCTTATTCCAAGCTTCAACCTTCTTTCCTATCCTATATTTTGTCTATCACAAAATACACTGAACCATCCTCTTACACTCAAGCTGCTAAAGATCCCCACTAGGTCTCAGCTATGAATCAAGAACTTCAAGCATTGGAACTCATTAATACTTGGATTATGACTCAGTTACCTGCAAGTAAAAAAGTTGTTGGATGTAAGTGGATTTATAAAGTTAAATACAAAGGTTGATGGTTCTCTAGAAAGGTTCAAAGCTAGACCGGTTGCCAAAGGATATACTCAAACTGCTGGCTTGGATTACTTTAAAACATTTGCTCTAGTAGCAAAGATGTCTACTGTCAGAATTGTTCTTGCTGTTGCAGCTTACAGAGGGTGGAAACTAAACCGGATGGATGTTACAAATGCCTTCCTCCATGGGGAACTTCAAGAAGAAGTTTACATGACTGTTCCTCAAGGTTATCACCTGCCTTCTAAAATAGTTTTTCAACATCCGGTTTGCAAGCTATTTAAGTCCTTATATGGGCTAAAATAGGCTCCTCGGTAATAGTTTCATAAATTCTCATCAACATTAACCTCTTAAGGCTTTCACCAGAGTCCAAGTGATCACTTCTTATTCATTCATACCACTGATTCCTTTATTACCATCCTCCTGGTATGTGTTGATGACATTCTTGTGACTGGTAACTCCCCTCCAGCTATTCATCAGCTTAAGAGTTACCTTGCCTCTCAATTTCTCATCAAGGATCTTGGTACTTTGCATTATTTTTTGGGCATTGAAGTAGCTCATTCTACATCTGGTCTATATTTGTGTCAGCGCAAATATACATTGGAGTTGCAATAAGACACTGGTCTCCTAGCTTGTAAACCCAGTGTTGCTCCTATGGATCGTCATACTCACCTTGCCAAAATAACTAGTCCTGCTCTTCCTGATACGGAAGTTTATAGGCACCTAATTGGTCGCCTAGTGTATCTCACCATCATAAGACCTGAGATAAGCTTTGCAGTTCATGCTCTTAGCCAATTTATGGTATTACCGTGTCAACATCACTACTCTACTGCCCTTCGTGTTGTTCATTTTCTGAAGAGTGCACCTAGACAAGGCTTGCTTTACCCTGTGCATTCCTCTCCTCCAACTTTGTGAGCTTACTGTGATGCCGATTGGGGGTCCTGCCCTATTACTCGCTGCTCTGTGTTGGCTTATTGTGTCTTCCTTGGCGGTGCTCTGATCCATTGGAAGTCCAAGAAACAGACCACTATTGCTCGTTCATCCGCAGAGGCAGAATATCAATCCTTAACCAATGTCACTTGTGAACTCCTTTGGATGCTTCCTCTCTTAAAATCTTTGGGACTTTCTATTTCTACTCCTGTTCCGGTCTTCTCACACAGCAAATCGGCAGTGGCAACTGCTCATAATCCGGTGTTCCATGAGCGGACTAAGCACATTGAAATCGATTGTCACTTGGTGCCTGACAATGTTTCGGCTGGGGTGATTTCATTACATCATGTTCCCATCGACCGTCAACTCGCGGATCTTCTCACCAAACTGTTGTGTCCAGCTGTATTTCAGAAGCTTTGGAACAACCTCGGTCTTCATAATTTATATCACGCCGAGCTTGACGGGGGGTGTGAGCTCATGGTGTCGCAAAGCCAAAGAGGAGAACCCGAGCTTCAGCAGCAAACGACGTCGTCTGGCGAAAGCGAGAAGAACGGACGAGGAGCAAGCGACATCGTCTGACAAGAGCGGGAAAATCTGTTATACGAAACGTCGTCGTTTCATCTGTTATGCTTCCCTGCCGAAGCTGATCTTCTTGGGCTATTTAAGAGCCATTTTCTCCTTGTAATCGGATTGATTTTTCTGAATGCAAGAGATGAAAATGTTATTTAGATTGTGCTCTTTCTTTCTGGTGAAGAAACCCTAATTTTGGTTCCAGAGCAGCCACAACGGTGGTGACAGTGGTGGTGGTGATGGTGGAGGAGGGAGCGGTGGTAAAGGGTTTCATGACCATTGGAGCAAACATATCAAATTGGTCAGAATTTCGGGGGGTCAAAAATTGAATCCAGCTCAGGGTCAGAGAATGGGATTTTAGTTTCCACATTGAGGAAAAATGAAGTGGGTCAGAGACAGAGAATGGACAGCTTTCACCTGGACTGAAGTTGCTCCTGCTGCTGCTATCGCCGATCTGTGCATGCACATTGTAGTCAAAGTTATCCATTTCTGGACTCTGCAGCCTCTCTCACTCTCTCACTTCTTCTCTATGTGTTTTTCTGAGCGGTCTGTGAGTGGATTTGACAGCTTCTGGATGGGCGACATGTGGAAGCAGCAAAGTACATGAGGGGGCATTTCGGACCAAAGTACATGACTTTGGCGGAAATAGATTTCCATGTATCTTTAGCTAATATTGTAGCAGGTTGTATCTTATCACATCATAATTAATGAATGTTATCATCCTCTCTTTGTTTATGATTGTTTCATATGTTGATCATCATTCATCTCTCATAGGGTTACGAAACTTGTTTTCTTCAATTTTTTATTCTTTATGTTCTTCATTTCTTCATTTTCTTCTGTTTTGTAGGTTTGCTGTATCTGTATTCTGTAGTATCTTCTTCAATGTCTTTTCGAGGTTGGTGTATTTTGTATAAATATTTTGGGTTTACTGCTGTTGTATCCTTTATGTGGGTTTGCTATTGTTGTTGTATCAATACTTTGTTGATCTATTCCTCACTTATGCATATTTGTGGATTTTTGTTCTCCATGTGTTGTGTTACTTTGTTATATCAATTCTCCATGGTTTGCTGTTGTTGTATATCCGTTCTGTGGTTTGAAGAAGACGCATGTCTATTTTTTTACACCTTTGTTGCTTATACTTTCTATTGCATGTATCATCTTGTCCTTCTGGGGTAAGCATAGAAAGCACCCGCTTCCTGGTTTTTGTTTTTCCGGATTGTCATCTAGGTCACGTATTTTTATTAAGAGTTGTCTTGATAATGTTTTCATTATCAAGCGAATTTCTGTTCAATGTACTTTAGAATATAATGTATTTTAGGAATATAAACGATGTTCCTTATTTGTTATTTTATAATACTCCTCATGTACTTTGCTTTATATTTCCAGGTTCAAACCTTTTGACCTCTGACGTGCAAAGTAACCAGCTGGTAATTGAAGATGACACGTGGAAACTCACAGGATCTGCCACATCCTCACATTGTGGATGGATGACACTTGGCAGCAATAGAGGTACTCACCAAGGGGCATATGTGGAATGAGGCATTTGGGTTTGGTGGGAATGCAATTAATGTATCTTCATCTGATCTTTTCAAACCTTTATCTTTGTAACCTGTCAAATCATAATTAATGAATTACATCATTTCAAATCTCTCATTTCTTCTCTATGCTCCTTCCATTCAACTTTCATCTCTGTAACCTGTCAAATCATAATTAATGAATGACATCATTACAAGTCTCTCATATCTTCTCTATGTTCCCGTTATTCATCTTTCATCTCTGTAACCTGTCAAATCATAATTAATGAATGACATCATTAAAAGTCTCTCATTTTTTCTTATGTTCCCGTCATTCATCTTTCATCTATTTACTAAAATTATATTTTCTTTATGCGGGTTTGTATTATCCATGTGTTGTGTTAATGAGTTTTACATTTCTCTTAATTGTTTTGTAGTCGGGCAAACTCATCTATCATTTGATTATTTGAATTGATAACATTTTGAAACAAAATTTCCAGTTGCATGTCAAATGTTTGCAGTCACATATATAATACGGGTTTCTTGGTTTCATTAGCATGTACTTTTGTTGAGTTTTACTCTCTGAATTGATTATACATTAGCATGCGTATGAGAGTTTAATGTATCTTGATCTGATATTGTTAAGCCTTTATCTCTGTAACCTGTCAAATAGAAATTAATGAATGTCATCATTACAAGTCTCTCATTTCTTCTCTATGTTCCCGTCATTCATCTTTCATCTATTTACTAAAATTACATTTGCTTTCATGTCAGTTTGTATTCTTCATGTATTGTGTTAATGTGTTTTACATTTCTCTTAATGGTTTTGCAGTCGTGCAAACCCATCTATCATTTGACTCTTGGTTGATATCGTTTTTAAAAGAAATTTCCAATTTCATCTCAAATGTTTGTAGTCGCATGTATCATTTGAGTGATTTGTGGGTTTCTGGGTTTGTGGGTTCCAGTGTTTGGACCGCCATGGCTCTGGCCTTTTTCTTTTTAGCAAAGTACGACAGCAAGGACAAATTGCCAAGCAATCCTGTAAGAATTCCCTATTAGAAACATAAAAAAGGCACCACACATCAGATCAGTTCTTTTCATGAAATACCACGGATTAGGCAACACTCAATACCGCTAGAATAACATCCTGGTTAGGCCGTGTTTAATGTAGGAAAAATTTGGTGGAAATAAAAATTTGAAGAAAAAATGGTAAAATTTAGTGTTTGATTTAGATAGAAAGAAAATTAGGTGGAAATTTTGATTCTTACTCTTAATCAATCGATATGATATAATATGTTCAACTTCAATGTATCTAAATCTGATAACCAATTCTTCTCTATCAAGTCAATATATTCAATCAAATTCAATATATATAAATGTGATGAAGAATTATACTTTTCTTCACATTTTTCATGAAACTTTCCATCGGAAAATTAAATAAATTCTTTAATATTTTTTAAATCCTTCAACATAGCCTTAAAGCACTCACATTTTAAAACATTAATAATTTTATTATCATAATCAAGGAAATAATCACTCATCGCTAATAATAATCTACTAATTTTACTTTTGATGAATTTTTTTTTAAAAAAATATTAACCACATAACAGTTAAAATTTGATCACTTCTAGTATTAATAACTTCTTAATCTACTCAATTTAATCTTAAACGACTACTATATCCGGACGTGAGAGTACATGTCTATCTTACCGATTGTATTAGTTTAAAAACCACAAATTAAAACTTTAATTTTATTAACACATTTTATTTTTTTTAAATCGTTCGATTAGCTCACAACCACCACATGAACCATAATTCATAATTATGATTATTTTTTTCAAATCCACAGTTTAAATAGAACTGTGAATTTCAATTTTGTAAAAATATGATAGTATGTATAACAAAGTAGCAGAATTATTAAAAATAAATGAATAATATAAAATTTATATTCATGTATCTCATATTTTGACATTGAATCACTTGCTTCATATGTGGTTTAAGTAAAATTAGTAGGAAAAGAATGAAAGAGAAAGTGAAAAACTAATAGATTTCATTTTATTTTTTTCTTATTTAATTAGCCCTCGTTTGGTAGTATGTATTAGGAACGGGATGGTATTATTAATATCAAGGTGATGTGTTTGGTACAAAATAGAAATACGTATTAATTAATAATGAGGGGAGAAAAAATTTACTTTTGGAAATCCGTATAATAATACCTCCTCAATAGGTTGTATTATTTATACGGGTATTAATAATAATGTATAAATAATACAGCGTACCACACGTGCACTTAAGGATGTTTATCCGGAACAGCCAGTCGTATGCTGACAAAAAAAATTTCTTTTTTATAACCAATCAGCCGTGTTCATATGTATATATTTTAATATAAATAGTATGAAAAAATATTCATTAAAGGTTGATGATTAGTGATTATAACTCAAAACTACATATTTTTTGTTTGTCAGCAAATTACTTGGTTGAATGGGATAAAATTCCTTTAGTTAAAATATTAGTTATTTAGCTCAATTACTCATATGTTCCTTCCCATTTTCTTATTTGATTTTCGTTCTCTAACTTTTATCTCGAGAAAATCAACATGAAAATACAATGCTAAATGGTGAACCACAACAATAAGCCGAAGTATATACTTGTTACGTCTTCTAATAGTAGTCGTTTAATGTTAAATAGAGTGAATTAAAGAGATATTATACTAATTATTGATCAAATTTAATAGATATATATTTTATGTACTATTTAAAATGTAATGTAAAATGTATAGTATTATCACTAGTGTGGAAGGATCTTTTATGCATTATGATGATGAAATAATTAATTTCTTATTATTTTAAGTAAGCGACAATATTAAATATGTTAAAATTATTTAGTAATAAATAAGAAATAGATAAATAAATATTAATTAAATGATAAAAGTAAGGATAGAGAAAATACGGGTACCAAAAGCATCATATAATTAAACAATGTATCACTCGAACACTCAAGTGATACATTAACAAGTCATAAATAGGAACATGACTGTTAATTCAAAATATGGAGTGTTTTTTTTTTTTAAATCTCGAGCGTCAAAGTCATATTCTCGGTATTCCATGTCGATTTCGACCAATTTTACATAAGAATTCACTACTAATGCAGGAAAAGGAAATAATGACTCTCCAATAAGATGTGCATAAAAATAATGTGTAATGTTATTTAATAGTATTAATATTAGTTCAATTTTTAGTATCTATGCAATTCGTAAGATCTCATTTGAATAACCTATAAGCTCAAGTTTATCGGTTTATTTATGTATGAGCATGTAATGCTTAGTTCCCTGTAAGCATTGCAAGATCTTCTTAGCAGCTCTGTAGTGATGTAGTCCTGGATCAAATCCGCCAAGCATCCTCATAGCAGTGTCGCTGAGAATGTAATGCAAATAAATTTATTAACTACACTAGCAAGCAATAAGCCAACATCAAATCCAAAAAAACATGACGTAACCTGCAAAATTAATAACTAATAAAATAAAATAAAAAGTTTGGAGGGGATTTGTGAGTATTTGAAAGCGTGCTGAAAAGTAAGGCTGTTAAGAAAAGTAAAAAAAGAAATTAGCATACAGACGCATATTTCAAACTAGAAACTGTGAATGTGTCATCGATCTAGAGATAAATGATGAATCAAATTCAACAAATTATATGACTTCATGCATCATAATACTATGGCAATGCGTAAATAATTACTCCTACCTAATACCATCCCACTCTTTAACCAATGATAGGAATTTTACATGCCAACATGAAAGACAAAAGTAAAGAGAAAGAACATGCGCATTAACGATCATTGGTATGAAGCTTGGTCTAGATAATCCGGCCCTAGTCTAGAGTGTGTTTACCACATAAACATGCACGACACAATATATGTTTATTTACTACAGAATAATTGGTATTGGTCTTATCCTTCATAATTAGATCAACATTAGACTAAATGCAAGTAAACATACGTCTTATCCTTCATAAAGGTTAAGCTCAATAAACACACAGATAAAACATAAATTTTATTAAGAATGAAATCTCGCAATGTTAATATCCCAAGTTAACTAGCTAGAACTGTACATTGAATTAAACCACAAATGACCATAGAAGAACACAAAATTAAGTAAGAAGGTACTACCTTTCAAACCTATCTTGCTCATTTTTTGGACAACTTCCCTTGTTAACCTGCATTGGTGATTTGAAAGCAAATCCCACAGAAAAATTTGGAATAGAATGAGAGAGAATTTTGAAGAGGCTTGTTACTAAAAAGATTAGGCCTACTGCGTTCAATAAGGGAGTGAGACCCTCTTTATATAGTATGCATTCCTAGTCTCTATTTTTGTAGAACTAAGATTTCTCTCTTTGACAAGTCTTTAACTTGTTCCTTTGTATTTTTTAATAAAATATATGGAGAAATCTTGAAAGATTTGGACTTCGTTTGATTTGAAATTGGAAAACACAAAGTTGAGCTAAAATAAGAAAGCTTGTGAGACCATGGACTTGTTGATTATGCAAGCATAAATCCATTTAAACCTCAAAGAGAAATTTAATATCTTTATTTTCTCTTTCTATAGAAATTCGAATCATTTAAACCAAACATCATACATAAAAGTTATGCCCCCCAAAGTTACTAAGTCAGTGTTGATTATAGTAGCAAAAAACGTGCCATATGTGCGGTATATAGATACGTCGCACATGGCCTCCTACTTATTCAGATTCTTACTTCCTTCTTAATGGTGAAACGTGTACACTCCCCCACACATCACCACACGTGGTCGCAGTTCTCAGCGCGCTCCCATATGCGCGAGCAAAGTTATGTCTTTTCCACTTGACTCGATTTTGTTTGTATTTTCATAATTAAAACTATCTTTTTAGTATATTTTTGCTTTAATACCTAAAACAACCTTAAAAGATGAAATTTTACTAGAATCTTTACTTTAAATCGTTGAATAATTAAGAATCAAGTGAGTTAAGTATAAAATATGTCGAATAATTCAGAGTTATAATATTCCAATAATAAAAGGCAGGTCAAGTGCGTACAAATGGGAGCATACATAATCCTTTTGACAGATGAAGCGTAAAGAATTGTTTTCATCTCATCAAATTCTACTTGATTCCGTGGACATTGGAATAGTCCAAACTTAACATCTTTCACTATAAGAGTCGGCGTGATGAAGCAATTATGCATGTTAGATTTATAAGTACTTTGTCAATGCATGAATTCTGAGACAAGCGTAAGACTCCTTTGGATCTATCTCAAAGAATTTTAGTGTTTATAACATTAGAGTCGGCACGTTGTCCTTCATATATAAAAATTAGAGGATAAAAACTTTTGTCTCATGCAACATGTTTTTATCACTGCTAACTAATAAAATTTCATTCACAAGTATTAATTTAATGAATTTGCCGCCTCTAAACTTAACTTGCACATATTTATCCACCTTATTTCAATAAATTTAAAATTTCTTATTGTTTCGTCAAACTTAATATACCAATATCTGGATGTTTGCTTTATTGTCCATAAATTGACTTCTTAATCTGACATCTCAAGTGTTCCTTTTCTTCAGCGACAAAGCCTTCCGGTTGATCCATGTATAAATTTTCACCTAAGTCGCCTGATAGGGTAATAATTTACTCTATTTTAGGTATCTATATTTAGTATATGTGAGTCATTTCCAAGTTTATGGGTAATTTATAGTGGATTTTGTCTCTTATAGGTTAAATATGAAGAAAAGTGGCTTCAGAAGATGCAAAGTACGAAAAGGATGCAAATCAGATCAGAATTGGATAAAAAGTCAAATAAAGGGGTTAATCTGCGATTAAGACAAACTTTGAGGACTATTATATAATTTCCAAAAGTAAAGGGTCTGATTTGTCAAAAAGCAAAATCTAAGGGGACCATAATGTAATTTTGAGAAGTTATGGGGTCAAATTGTCAAAACAAAGAACTTCAAGGACCATTATGTAAATACTTAAAAATTGAGCTCGACCCAGCTCGAGCCACAGCTTGAGCGTCGTAGCATGACCCAGATTGAGCTATCACATACAAAGGCACGATCCGAATCGAGCCACATGCCAGAAGATGACAAAGAGCACGACCCGGATCGTGCTAAAGACAAAGCTAGAACGACCTAGATGTGCTGACACGTGTCGGGGCAGAAAAACGGGCATATTTGAATTTCAACCTTTCTGATCTCTTTTGGAGATAATATTCCCTTCAAAAGTTATCCAAATTGCAAAATAATTACAAGTAGACATCTCAGCTATAAATAGAAGGTCTACGGCTCATTCTTCACATCTTCGCACGCACAGGAGCCCAGAGATTCTGTCGTTCAAAATTGGAGCATCATGAGACTAGCCTTTCTTCTATCACCTTAGTTTTACTTTCATTATTATTGTGATTGTATTACTATGATGCATGGTGAGTAGTCTCTCTATTCTAGGATCCTACGGATACTATGTTGTTGTGAACTCGGAATCATGTTGTTCAATTAAAAGTATTGGCATCCGTATTTGTTCTTGCTCTTTGAATATACTGCGTATGACTGGTGTAGGATTTTATTGACGAATTCATCATGCATCCATTATTCTAGGGACACCTAGAAACGTGTTTATTTAAAGTTTAAGTATGCATGCTACAAAAACTTAATTTAGGATTCAATCTTACTACACTCTAAGCTAGGATATTCCATCCATGAAGACCGAAATCGGGACAGGTTGGATGTTTTACTTGGTTGTAAGCAATTGCCCTAGTCAACCGAAGACCAGAATAAAAAATTGGCCTAAGAATATTGAGTAATTTATTTATCATGTTGCATGTTTAGGAAATAATAGTGTATCACCCTTTAACTAGTATTTGTAAGTTATGAAGAGCGGAATCAAGAACAATACAATGTGAAATCAATGTAGTCAATAATTTGCTGCGTAGGAACACCCAGAAGTCGAACTTGCATATAAATTTCTTGAGTGGTATGCCGTATTATTGTAATTGCATGATACTTTGTGGATGATTATTTATGATTCAAGAATATCATGAGAGTTGGCATGCAACTTAGGTGAAGTAGAAATCCTAGGATGTTTCCATAATCTAAATATAACTTTCCTTTCACCATTGCTTTTGTTTTGCGTAGTGACCAATTCAGTCCAAAATCAATCGACTAGGACTAAATATTCATTAAATAGGATATTAGTGTCTTTGACAAGCCTTACCTGCTTCTCTGGGTTCGTTTAGGACTTTCTGATTTTATTTGACTGCAACTGATCTCTGAAACATAACATTGACAGATGTATATGGTCAAAATACGTATTATCATCACCTTTACAAAATGCAGTTTTAACGTCCATTTTGTGCAACGCTAAAGCACAATAAGTCACTTGGTGATTTTTTTTAGGCAGGAGAGAAAGAGTTAGTATAGTCAGCACATTCTCTTTGCGTAAAGCCTTTCGCTGTAGACATGTCCTTGATCATTCAACATTTCTCCAAAAGTCATGCTTAGTACTGTTGATCCACCTACAATCTTTTATTTTGAATCCGTCAAGAATTTGTACTAAATCCTAGATATCATTAATGTTCATAGACTTAATTAATACGTAGTTTTATAGATATACTTACAACTTACTATTTTGACTGTTTCGGAAATTTCTATGAAATCTCAAGAATCATTGTTGCTCGTATACTTCATCAATGCTTAGTTTTATAGATCCACTTACAATTTACTATTTTGACTTTATCAAGAATTATACTAAAACCCAGTTATCATTTATTCTCATAGACTTCATCAATGCTTAGTTTTCTAGACCCTCTTACTATTTTTACTCCGTAGGAAATTTCATCTTTCGTGACTTCAAGCCACTTTGATGAATCAATAGACTTCGTGACACTCTTAAATGAAGTGGGATCAATAACTTTTTCTTTGTCATGTACGTCTTCATTCATATACAGAACATAATAATTAGGGATGACAGACTTTTTTTCTTACTTCAATCTTCGTAAATATTCATTAGTAATCACAGAAGATTTATCAACTATCATAGGAGTCTAATTTGTCTGCATCTCATTATTAGACATAATATGAATAATTTTTGAACCCTTTGGTTGGGGATTCAACTCTTGAATTTTGAACTAATGGTGTAACAATTTGAGATGTATGAATAATTGTCTCTTAAGATATCGTCAATGAGATATACACGAGAATCTCCTCAAGATTTTGCCTTCTGAACTCCCATTGATTTTTATCATTATCAAAGATTATCGATTGACGTGTTTTCACAATTTTTTTGATGCGATCTTGATAGTAAAAGTGATACCCCTTTGACCTTTCCGAATAACTAATAAAGTGGCAACTTATTGTCTTAGAGTCTAATTTTCTAATGTATAGATAAATTAATTTAGCTTTGGTAGGACAAACCCAACCATAAAAGTACCTTAAACTTGATTTACTCGCAGTCCATGTTTCATAAGGTGTCTTAGGGTCTGATTTACTAGGGACTCGATTAAGTATGTGTGCGGCTATTTTTATCGATTCCATCCACAAAATTATTAGTAAACTGGAACAGTTTAGCACACTTCATACCATGTCAATAAGTGTACTATTGCGTCTTTCAGCTACTTTCTTCTGTTGAGGCTCATCAAGCATCAAGTATTGGACTACAGTTTCATTTTCTTGAAGATATTTAGCGAATGAGCTTAGAATTTGTCTGTATGGAGCATATCTCTCATAATATTCTTCACATCAGTCTGATCGCACGATCTTAGTTTTACAATTATACTAATTTTTTACTTCAGCCTTAAATATCTTAAATTCATCAATCGATCCGGATCAGTCATGATGTGAAAAGTATATTTATTACGGAGAAATTATCAGTAAACGTGATAATCACATATATCTACTTGTGTCATAAGAAAATGCCCATAAATATCAGTATGGATACATCTAAAGGATTCGTAATCCATGTGACCCCTTTATTAATTTATTTGACATATTTTTCTTTGATGCGATCAATGCAAGTACTAGTATCAGAGAAGTCAAGGGATTAAAGTATCTTTTCTCTATTAAGACATTTTATTCTCCCCTTTGAAATGTAGCATAAACAAAAGTATCAGAGAAGTCAATAGATTGAAGTATATTTCTCTACTGAGATATTTTATTCTTCCTTTTGAAATGTGGCATAAACAACAATTTCATAATTTCAATGAAGTCTCATTATTTATATCATGCGTGAGCTTATTTGAAACATCTTCAAATATGTTTAATAATAAAAGAGATTCATTAAGAAAGTATATAAAGTTTGTCATGTCTAGTATCATGACCAACAATATTCTTATCAAATCAAATGATGCACTTACTGTTTCCGA
The DNA here is from genome assembly GCA_002312845.1 of Kalanchoe fedtschenkoi. Lineage (NCBI taxonomy): Eukaryota > Viridiplantae > Streptophyta > Magnoliopsida > Saxifragales > Crassulaceae > Kalanchoe > Kalanchoe fedtschenkoi. Next base: position 994,764 of record NQLW01000032.1, on the reverse strand, counting down.
ACGTGCAAAAAAATTTCATTATCTAAGTGAGAAAATGAGATTTCTCCTCATGATATGAACATAAATGACACCATGAAGACGAGTGATGAATTTGCTCTCTATAACTAACTGGATTGATACAATGACTTCAGCCTCTTTTTCATTCACCACTTTGAGACTTAACTCCCCATTTTTTAGTGCCCGAGCGGTATGACCATTGAATGGAGACACGCACGGTGACACCTTAGTCAATCCATCAGGGAACTCATAGAAATTTATTAATGAAGAAAATTCTACAATTATCCGGTTTGACGAGCTAGTTCTTAAAACCTGCACAATCCCGCTCAAAATATGTCCATCCTACTAACTGAAGTGACAAACTAAGGATGAAGTAGTTGTCTCAGCCTTCTTACGCACTGAAGGGATAGACTCCACTTTAGAAGAGAAATCCAGCTTTGTTTTGGTCTTGTTATTAGCTAATGCCTCTTATTGCCAAGGCTGACGTTATGCGCACTAGATCTTTCCTCTCCTAAATAATCCACTCTTTCTCTTGGACACAATATGTTATTTTTCATTTATCTTTCTGAATATTATAATTAATTTAAAAGTTATATTTTAGAGGGAGTGAAGCAATGATAAAGTGAATTAGGAATCCATCAGAAATGGTCATGTCCATAGTTTTCATCATAACAACCATGTCAAACATCCTTATAATGTGTTCCCTTATGTTTCTAAAGTCATCATAATTATTAACGGTCAACATTTTCACTATGAGGATGATGACATATACTTTTGAGGAATCTTTAAATTACTCATCAACTTTAACAAAAAAACCATTGCGTTCTCTGAGTCAGAAATGGCTCTCATGTTAACATCAATTATGATAGTCATCATTACCATAAGACTTAAGCAGTTGGACCGCTCTCACCTTTGAGAATTGGTATCATAAATAGCCTTTTTCTCAACATAATTCTACTTAGTAGAATCAGAATGTGTGAAGGCATGAAGGACTTGCAATGAATCCTAATTACATAAATAGTCATCATTTGGTTATCAAGAGACAACGTCGTTTTCTTTATGTTCGCAAATGATATAATTTATTTTGATAACCAAACGACGTAATTTTCGCACACAAATATAAGTCTTATAATAATATTAGGTTAGGAATGTAATGGTAAATTTTATTTTAGAAAATCAGTACAATTTTTTTTATTTTGATCCCTCTTTAGAAATCGTGATGGTTCTGACCGCAATTAGGTAAGTGGTGTTAGTTCAGACCCTTTTGAGTTTTATCCCTTATCTTATATATCTTGAGAAAAAACAAAACAAAAATACAGTAAATCAACAAATGTCAAACAACAACAAATCAGTCAAACTATACATGACTCTGTACGAGAAGCAGCATATATTTCAACACAGAAATCGGAAACAACACAGATAATTCTAAGTGTAACAACGAACTGGAAACCCTTATCAGTCCGGCATAAAATGAACTTCCTAAGTCTAACATAAAATGAACTTCCTAAGTACTTAAGTTATACACGTGACTCTTTCTAAGTAGGAAGTTATATACGTATGGTGTTTGTGAGCTGATCGGACCATTTTGACAAAAATAAAATGTGTTAATAAAATTAAAATGTTAATTTGTGGTTTTTAAACTAATACAATCGGTAAGATAGATATGTACTCTCACGTCTGGATATAGTAATCGTTTAAGATTAAATTGAGTAGATTAAGAAGATATTAATACTAGCAGTGATCAAATTTTAAGTGGTATGTGGTTAATATTTTTTTAAAAAAAATCGTCAATATTGAAAGTGATTCTAAGGTGGTGCTCTCTTGGATTTCTTCTGATACTTCTCAAAGGCCATGGAGTTTGGTAAAGGACTTTGACATTATTGACGACATTTGCTCTTCAATTGACAACATATCTTTCACTCACACTTATAGAGAAGCTAATGGTCTTGCTGATGCTCTTGCAAAAGGGGGTGTGAATCGTTTACAAGAGTTCGTGGCTTGGTTAACATAATAGCAGTGTCTTAGGCAGATTCGCCTCAATGTGTGTGGAGCAGGGTCCTTCTGCCGCTGGTGCTGCTCAGTTTTTGTTTATGGTGTTTGTTGGACAGCGCTCTGTTTGTGTTGGTTCCTGTTGTTTTTGTTTAGCTCTTCTCAGGTCTTTTATGTTTCTCTATTTTCAGTGTTGTATCCGTTTGTGGTGTGTTTTGTATTTGACATTTTTATTATATTTATGAATCTCCCGCTTATCAAAAAAAAATCGTCAAAAGTAAAATTAGTAGATT
>NQLW01000032.1:972099-991038 GCA_002312845.1 Kalanchoe fedtschenkoi | reverse complement strand
GTGAGAACTGTCCATTCTCAGTCTCTGACCCCACTTCATGTTTCCTCAATGTGGAAACTGAAATCCCATTCTCTTACCCTGAGCTGGATTCGATTTACAACCCCCAAGATTCTGACCAATTTGATGTGTTTGCTCCACTGGTCATGAAACCCTTTACCACCGCCCCCTCCTCCGCCATCACCACCACCCACTGCCACCACCGTTGTGGCTGCTCCCTCTCTGCGCCCCAAAGTCAATAAAAGTTAGGCTCGATCACTGAGCTTCGAAGAATTTTATAAGCGGAAGTTGAAAAAAGTATGTGGTTGAGAAGCTCCCCTTATAAAATTCTTGATCTCCATCGACCATGAAAACCCTAAGCCTTGAATTTTTTTGAACAGGAAAAGTAGTGAGAAGATATCGAGTGTGCATGAAGTGGGCAAGCAGATTGAAGATGTCTAGGCAAGGAAGAAGAACGGCCAGAAATTCACCAAAGACTCTCCTTTTCTCAGGTTTTTATTTTATTAATAAAATCGATTTTCTACAAAATTCACCCTAGATTTTGTTCCTTTTTGATTTGATGTTGCAGGAGCTACTGCAAGTGTAGCACCATGGAAGAATGCTTTCCGAGAAAGACGAGCGAGGTTCCGGAAAAATTCATCGCACCTGTTACCACGCTTAAGATCATGAGGTTGAGAAGCTTGGGGAAGACTTATTTTTGCACGATGATGTTACCACTGGTGCAAAAGTTTCATAATAATCAATATCTTGTGTTTAAGTGAAACCTTTTGAAACTAATTATGCTTTTCATATTTGTAACACTTCGATCTAATTTGTATTTAACTTTGAAGATCCATTTTCACCCTAATGAAATTGTATCAGAAAAATACTCAACTGCTGTCCAATTACCATTAGCCTGTGGAACCAAAATTTTAGAAATCATTGCTTGAATATAGTGGGGATCTTTGGAGACATGAGTATAACTAGATGGTTCTGGTACTTTTGATATGACAGCAACAAATGTCACGTAATTAAGAAGAATGAATAATGTTATGATAAGATATATAATTAGAGATCGATAGGATGTCTAACATGTTTCTCAGAAGAAGTAGATGATGGTAATTCAGCTAAAGAAGGCATATCATACACTAGTAAAAAAATTTTAACCACGCTTTTATCTACCACGCTTCAATTTATTACCACGCTTCCTACTAAAAGGCGTGATTAAAAGTAAAAAATAAGAATACTAAATTAATATTACATATTTATTACCATGTTTGTTGAAATAAGGTAATAGATATGTAATATCAATTTAATATTTATATTTATATTTTTAACCACGCTTTTAGTAGGTTGCATGGTGATAGGTGTTACCTATTACCACGCTTAAGACTATGAATCATAATAGGTTTTTTTATTTATTTTTTCTAACTTAACAACCAATTTCCACGCTTATAGTAAGTCAATTACCACGCCTATGGTTCTTAATCGTCCTAAAAGACTTCAAAATAAATCCTTCATTTTTTATAATAAAAGCAACTTCTCTATCCCCACTCATCTCAACTCAAATCTTGTGAAAATCTAATCTATCAATCTGGCGACTGGAGAGGCAAGAAATGATGAAATGAAGACTGCAATTTAGTCTGGATCTCGCCAAACTTCAGCCCCCTTAATCCTGGTGCGGTGTCGTGTGACGATTGCTGTTGATGAAACAAGGGAGACTAGACGAAGGTTGGATCTGGTGACGACTTAAATTTGATGACCTAGATCCAAACAATCGTGACTGGATCTGGTGATGTGAAGGTGCAAGGTTACATGGCGACTAGACAAAAGCGTACTCCTACACATATAGTCGGCCAGATCTGGGTAAGGTCATCAACAAGACTATGATTTGAGCATGCGGCTTTGCAACTTCTTTTTCGAAGGTAAGGGGCCGTTCGAAGATTCGCTCGCACATATCTTCATCTCACCCACGATTCATCAAAGTCATATGGCCTGAATCCTTCGTCGAGTCTCTCACCACTCAGCTCGCAATCCATGTCTGCTTTACCTCCAGCCATCTTGCTGTTGCTCCAGCCCCAGCCCTAGCCAACCTCTTTCAGGTACTATTCTTTTTCTCTCTAGTCATACATTTGTCGAAGCTGATCAATATCCAATTTTTTATATTTTTGTTTTTTATTTGAATTTCTTTGAATTTTTTTTTATTTTTTCTAAAGTCAAATTGCAGTGCTTATTCTGATCATGTCATATGTAACTAAAATTTATTCCGGAATAAACTCCATTTTAACTTTTTCACATTTTTTTTATGTTTGGTTTTAATCAAAGTTGGGACTAAGCGTTTAAAACTAGTTGGATTTGATGCTGGCAGAATTGCCCAAATTGGCATATGTGGCTCTCTATCTTTTTTTTTGCTGTTGAACATGGAAGGTAAATGCTTCTGCCACACTACAAAAATAAATCCACAATGTCTTGATAAGTTTACCTCGATGACATTGCTTTGTTGAGTGTTGGGTGGCACTCCTACTTTTGCTACATCAATGGAAAGATTGAAATTTGTTATATATGGAATACATATATTTCTCTTGTTTCAGCGAAACAAGAGGTACTCGAAAGGGAAATTAGACAGATGCGCCCTCTATACCAGCAACTATAGACACAACAGCAACTTCCGACCAGATACCAACATAGCAACAGCTGAGGCCAAAACTTCTGATTCCTAAACAGGGCTTAACTCGCGATTTCATAGTCAAATTTATGATTTATTTCCTTTGTATTTTTTTCTTATTTTTTATTATAGTATCATACATTATTCTTGTAAGTACAAAACTATGAAATAAATATTTCATGGATTTCTAGTGACTCCTTTCTAATCAGATTATTTTAATTATTTTTGCAACTAGAAAAAGCAAACTGCGGATATGAATAGATGTGGTAGTGATGATTAAAAAAAATCTATTACCATGCTTTTGAAGCGTGGTAATAGGTCATTTACACCCTTTTAAATCTGAAGAACCTATTAATGCTTTTGAGCTTACAGCGTGGTAATAGGTTCTTCTCTATTACCACGCTTTGTACTTTATTAATTACGAAAGTCGTATTCACCACGCTTGGTAAACATGGTAAAAACCTTAAAATAAGCTTGGTATTTAGTCCAAACTTCTACTAGAAAAATAAAAAAATTGGCAAATAATTGATCTGCCAGTAGGTTGTGGATCAGGATTATGTAATGAGTTATGTGATGATTAATGGTGTCTGCCCATGAAACCAATTAAATTGACTCATATTGACTAAGATTTGATTGTCTCGAACCAATTTATTCTTAATCATGTATCATAATGTCTTACTAGAGGACACTTATGATTAATGGGCTTTAGCTCATGGCTGAATAAGAATAAATCTAAAGGGTCACATAATCAAGTATGGGATATTAAGTTGAGAAGAAACTGAATAAGATTCGGTCTGGATATGATCTGGTTCAATCCGCGTCTGATTTGAATAAACCAGATGAGTTAAATCCATGAGTACGACTTATAGATAATACCCACTAGGTCTAGCCCACGGGCGCAGTGAATTCCAAAAACTCGGATCTCACTATAAACAGAAGTCTAGAGCTTCTGTTTTCAAATGATGTCACAATTTCCATTATTTGATAACGGAAAACACACAAATGAGAGAGGATCATGTTTATCCGGCGGGAGCTAGTATTCTAGCCAGACGCGGTATCCTACACTTGTGTGTGGATACCATTAGACATGTGTCACCTGACGCACGGAAAAAACAAGACAACTGAACAAGGTTATCTAGTATTAAAATTTATTTCAGTATTTGTTTTCTTTTGGAATTTTAATTCAGATCCAGATCTATATCTCGAATCTAGATTGAGAACGATCTGAATCAAAAATAGGTAATATGCAATCAGATCTGTATCTAGTAATTTGAATTACCGTAAAAGTCATGAAATTAGTTTTGTGGCGTTTCGGATCCGGACTTATGTCACCTAGTTCCAAAATCTAGATTGGCATTTGTGTGGGTGATTTCTAACTTTTATAACATGGGTGAGAGAGGTGACAATGAAATTAGAGAGGATGGTAGAGATGTGAGAGAGGGACAAGATAAAGGAGATAAAGGTCTTACTGTAGATGAACCAGGACTAGAAGAGACAGGAGTAAAAATTGATGGACAACATGAGGAATGATCAGTAGTAGGGAAATAAAAAATAGAGGGTTCAGTGAGGCTGTTTATAGATAAACTAGAACCAATAGAACTTTTAGATATAGCATAATGAAAAGAGAAAATATGTTAAATAAAAACTACGTCTCTGTTGTAGCAGATACTTTTAATATCAATATCATTCAGTTTGTAAGCCTTTTCGTAAAGGGATATCTAATAAAAGTATTTTTCTCTTGCCCTTGCATAAAACTTAACTCTATGAACTTTAAGAGTTGAACCAAAGCAGAGACATCCAAAAGTTTTAAAATTTTTATATGACACAGGTTTATTAAAGAGTATTACTTTAGGGCATTTATATTTCAATGCTTTGGTTGAAAGTCTGTTTATAATATATGATGTTGTAAGTATACAATCTCCTCAGGAAGTTATTGGAACTTGAGATTGAAATCTTAATGCTTTTGCCACTTTTAGTAAGTGTCTGTGTTTTTTTTTTCATCTTTGCCATTTTGTTGAGGAGTCTCAACACAAGTAGTTTGGTATAAAATATTAATGCATTTGCCATTTTCATAGCATTTTTTAACTACCTTTGTTTTGTATAATATTCTGACACAGATAGAGAGCCTTGTCTGCAGTAAAATCTTTCACACTTCAACTAGAATTTTCTTGGTCCATTTTGGTCAGTAAAGCTTGTATTCAGTTCATCCCAAAGTTCCTTTGCATCTATTGTTATATACATAACTGTCTTTAAGATGTCAGCAGATAATGAGTTTGTGATCCACAAGACCACAATTTGATTGTAACAATTGTATTCAAACCAAAGTTCAGACTCTACAACTGGAGAACTCATTATTCCATAAATGAAACTTAGCATGTTTCTTGTTGATAAGGCTGCTGATATATTTCTCTTCCACTTATGATAATTTCCAAGTCCCGTCAAGATTGCACGTGAAATCCATTTTATATAATATTTGCAAGCTTTGATGAAGAATGAATGTCATGAGTTAATTTATGTATTCATGATTTCTTGTTCTGAAATCTTATATTTTCCATTTGTTTCAGACTCTATTACAGAAATCTCTTCTTTATAATCAACAGGTTCAACGATAATTGCTATTATGAATTCACAGATTTTTGTAAGAATTGAGTTAAGAATGGATGCAACCATCAAATGAGTCCCAATTTTTGAGGAGTATCAAAAATTTGAACGTATTTCAACAGACAAGAACACCACATCAACAGATTAGTGATGCGGAAAGAAGATCAAATTTCGATTTATCTTGCACAAAAATTATCAAAGATTTACTCTCATACCATATTATAATTCCAAAGAGAGGAGCGATTTAATTAACACCTTCTGTTTCATTAATGATGAAAATCTCAGAGAGAGAGATTTGCATATCGAAGTTACATAATAATGAAAATGGGAAAGAGCAGAATAAAAAGAGGAGAGGCGAGGAAGATTTAACCGACACAGTTTAAGTCTACAATAGATGCTCCCGCTTCAGTCAAGAGATAAGCGCGACAATGAGCTACAGATGGCTTGTTTATTTAACGAACTTTAAAGCTATGTTCAAGTTTCACTAGTCGAACAAATTTTGACTGAATATGTTATGGAGTAGATCAGATATATTGACGAGCTTACATCCTAAAAGGAAATAATCTACTTGGAGAATAACACACCATAGTTTCAATATTATAGCAATGGACCTTAATATTAGGATCCATGTTAGTTCCACCACTTTTTAGCTAATATTTGAACAATGGATTTTAATGGTAAAACTTTAGAGGGCGGAAGTGATGAATGGGGTAGTCATCTTCTTAGATGTCTCGCCGGCAAGGCGGCCGGTCTCCAACAAGCCATCCATCTCTTTGACGAACACATCCATGGCCTCAGCCGGTAGGCAAACCGGAATGGTGATCCCCTTCTCACCCTTCTTATTTTTAGCTGGTATGTAAAAGCTTGCGACCCCGGGAATGGCCCCGACCCCGCCCTTGGCAGGACCGCCATAGGCAGCCTCACCCCACCCAAAGTCCACAGTTTCGAATCCGGTTCGCGTGACGTCTGAGACTACGTACGAGCGGATAACCGTGAAGTGGGGGCGGTTGTTAAGCACCATTAGATCAGCTACGGATTTCATGGACTCTTCGGTCACATCGTTTTTAGCCTTTTTGACGAGCTGAAGCGCGAATTCAATAGGATGCGCGCTTAACTCACCCGCCGAAGTTAATGCGACTGGGAATGCAAACGCATTCCCGTAGTAGCCTTTGGGGAGGGGCGGGTTGAATTTGTCGCGGGCGTTCACAATGCACATCACCCGAACCTCCTCCGCCGGGTCCAGTTTAAGCGACACGGTCCTCGTGCGCCAAAGCGCAGCCGTCAGTAGCTCAAAAGCCGAGCACCGGGTAAGGTGTGGCGGCACCAGTTTGCGGAGGGCCGCGACCTCATCTGGTCCGAAGAAGAATGAGCGGTGCACCATGTTCTCGAATGGGACTATAGTCCCCTCGACCTGATCATACTCGTGGTGGACGCAAGTGACTCTAGGTGGATTCCTCGCGTTGAGAAGCTCCCGGCGCCACACGGGCTGCACGGATAAATATGTCTGCCCGCGCGCCATCTCGCCCACAGCCGTCATGAAATTGACGAGGCCAGTCGCGTCGGCCATGGTATGGTTCAGCCGTATCGCAACGATGAATCCTCCGCAAATCAGTCTTGTTACCTGGATCATCATTGAGATCACAAAACATGTTATTCATCGCATCCGAGATCAAATTTTCATGCAAATTAATTTCATCCACGAAAATCAAAACATCATGCGAATCATTACTTCCTCGGTACTAGGTTCATTTCTAAGTTCCACACACATTAATTAATTAACTTATTTATTTATATTTGTTCTATTTCTACAAAAAAAAATTGTCTAAACCAATATAAAATAAAGGATACTATTCAAGAATAATAAAAATAAAAAGTAACATTTAAACTATCAGTTACCTGATAAAATAATAAATTTATGGATAATGGTTTACCATTTACCCTTCGTTTCGATACTATAAAATATGAGGAAAATAAAATGAGATGGAAATTACCAGAAAATAATATTTCTATAAAATTAGCATTTGTATATGATATTTTATTGTATTGTTTTTATTTCCTCCAAGATTTTCTTTCAATTGCTCAAATTTTTTAACAAATATACTTATGTTAAATCATTCTTGGGTAGATCAGGTCTCCACATGAGACAAATTGACATCTGGCATGATTGGCTATAAAAAAAATTAATTTTTTTAATTTTCAAACTGATACGTAGCAACACACCACCACTTTTTTGAAGAACTATCCACCACGTTATGACAATTAAACGCATGATATATGAGGGGTTGAAAAATCGAATCTTCACGTGTGTGTGAAACCTTGTACGACCAAAAATGTGACATAAGTCCCAAAACCCAAATTCAACTAACCTCTAACAGTAATGTTTTGTTACCTGAATAAGGATGAGGGGACACCCAACCACGCCCCCGGACCCGGGCACGTCGAAAAGCAGCTCGTCAAGCCCGGGGAATGGGGGCTGAAGCACGTCCCCGAACTCATCCACGCTCACATTCGCATCCGCCTCGATGAACATGACGCCCTCCCCGGTGCAATCCACGGCCAGCTTCCCACCGCTCCCCACCTCCCTCAGCCGCCCCGCGAACGGGTAGTAGTGCACGAGGGCCTTTGCGATCGCCTCCCTGATCACCCTGACCGGGTCCCTGCCCCGCCCGAGATGGGACTGGCGGTAGAATTGTATGACGGGGATATGGAACCGGAGGCCCTCCTGGTCGTCTATGTCGGAGAGGTACTTGAGCTCGCGGGGAGTGGGTGCGGCCGGGGCGATGAGCTCCGGGTCCTGGCGGGTGACCTTCAAGGATAGAGCCGGGTGCGACATTTGGAGGACGTTTGAGAGAATTGAGGGCTGGCTTTGGGCTTGTAGTTGTTGTAATGGCTCGATCGATTTTTTTGTTGCCTGTTTTTGTGTGATTGTAAGACAAGGCTGGTGCTCGTATTTATATAGATGAGTTGATGACTGATGAGTGCTTACAAATTTAGTTTATTTTATTGTTCTTTTATTTTTATAAATGGCTTTAAAAAATATATATATCCATAAGTATTTGTTAGCATTTAATAAACTTGAATTTATTATTCTGAGTCAAGTTGAAGATATTAATTAATAAGATATGTTAACTGTTTAAGAATCCCATCATTTAAGTTTATTTAGGGTATATTATTTAGGCTATCATAGTGATCGATCGAGTTCAAACCTCATTTTTTAAAACTTATATAGTGTATATAATAAACTTAATATTCAGAGGCATAAATAGAGATAACATTCAGACTCATACTGTTTTAATTTTTAAAATTTTATTATAATTATGATTGAACTTTAAGATTATTGGACTGAGGACACACAAATGATAAAAAATCAAAATAAATTGTCACATGTCACTAATTTTTCAAACCGAGACGTTACACAGAAAAAAGTTAATCTCTTACCTCAATAGCAATTTTTCTTTCACTATTTCAGCTTAATGTACGTTCAATAATTTTATTTTAGTGTGTTCATTCTTTTGTTGGGTGTATTTCTCCAAGCATAAATAAAATATTTTCAATTTAGTCCAATTAAATTCAATTAAAATCCCCTAATCTATGAATTTGTAATCACACGCTCCAAGCAAATGGAAGAAATGTCTCCGTGTGTTATTTAAAGCTTGTTGAAGGCAATTGTAATATGAATTTCTTGGCAATAGTCAGTGGGAAAGACTTGCTTATAAAAATCTGACTTAGGAACAAATTTGGTGATTATACAAGTCAAGTAGGGACTTTTCAATTTCTATTTAATTTGTTACATATTTTCAATGTACTCTTTCGGTCTTCTTTTATATGTCACTTAATTGAATTTTTTTATTCACTTTTATTTGTCACTTTATAATTTTCAATGCGTATTTAATATCAACAACTGCCTTAAAACGTCAAACATTAATCACTTCTTTATCATAATCAATAAAAAATTCATTCATCACCAGTAATAATCTACTAATTTTATTTTTTGCATAAATTTTGTTAAAAATATAGTAACCACCTACTTATTAAATTTGTTCAACCGCTAGCATTAACTTCATCTTAATCTGCTCAAATTAACCTTAAACGACATGTATAACAGGACGAAGAGAGTATATTATAGAAAAATATCTAAATACACGTTTGTATGATCTATTTTGTTCGTCCTTTAAGATTAAAATAAGTAAATTAAATAGATATTAATATTAGTTATTGATAAAATTTAATAAATATATATTTAATATATTTTTAAAACTTGTGTGAAATATAAAATATAGTGTAATATTATTGATTTAGAAGGATTTCTTTATTGATTGTGATGATTAAGTAATTAATAGTTTATTTTTTAAGGCAGATGACATTATGACAGTATTAAATATGCATTGAAATTTTAAGTGATATATATACATTGACAAATAGATGTTAGTTTAATGATAAGTAAAAGAGGATAGATGACGTAATCCGATTTATTTTTATTAATTAATTTATGTTTCTAATATAATATATCGGCATTTCATTAAACCTTCCAAATTTCAATTTTTTTGTGTACATCACATGGCTATTTTTCTCAATTTAAACTCTCTAGGTTAATGAACCTAATTCTTATCTGAATCGGAAATAGAGAAAAATCCTAGTGTTTTAATGAATAAAGTTAGGGGATGAGATCCATCTTAATAGTAGCACCAAATTTACGGCAGATAGCTCACGCGTATTTTCAGCATATCCATACGCACGCACTATCATTAAGGTATGAACCTAAAATCTTAAAATTATCGAACAATACTTTTAATCATTAAAACAATTAACAACACTATAAATAAAAATGCATCACTATTTCTAAATAAAAATGCTTTTATTTTGGTGTCATGATGCATGGGCTTGGTGGTGGCTAAAGTGGGCGGGGATATAAAGCAGCAGCCAGCCAGCCAGGTGGCTATGAAATTTGAATACACTTTTTGCCTTTTGTCAAAGTAAGGGAAAGACTCAGAGACTCATATGTGTGCTTCTCATCCAACCTCTGTTCCCCACCATCCCAATAATGCATATTCAGCTTTTCTGTGTATGGATGGCATTAAAAACAGTTGTAACTAAATACTCTCTCCCTTTAAAGTTAATTTAAATAGATTAAGGTGAAGTAAATAATAATGATTGAATAAATTTAATCAATAGGTGGTTGATGTTTTTTTTAAAAAATTCATGTGAAAAGTAAAAATGGTAGATTATTACTAGTGATGAATGATGTTTTATTGATTATGATAAAAAACTGATTAATGTTTAATGTTTTAAGATAATTGTTGATATTAAATACACATTAAAAATTGTTAAGTGATAAATAAAAATGGACAAAAAAATTCAATTAAGTGACATAAAAAAGACAGAGGAAGTAATAAAAAATGAAATAGAATCTACGGACAATTGATTCACTTTCAGTCGGATCTTCCTTTCCACTCATTTTTCTTGAACTTAAACATAGCAGAACAGTTGGTCAACTGGTCTTACTTGAATTTAATCGTGGAAGTACGTAATTGTTTTTGTTTTAGCAGTGGTTGCATATTCATGCATTTTGATAGGAAAATATACTTATTGTGAATTAATTTACGTGCACTTTTAATATATTTTTATTTATGCGATACCATCAAACTTTGGAAATTTTTTAAACAGTACCTCCAAACAAATAAATTAATAAGTTGTTGGTAAGTCAATTTCTAAGAGTTGGAAGTGAGAATGTTCAAAGCAACTAACCTAAAAAACAATTTGCAAGTGACAATTCAAATTTGTATCTTGTTTGGAAAAGGACCACTCGTGGTTTCACACCCACCATACCTTCATTTGGATTCTAATGCATCGACTTATGCTCGTATACTCTTGCTTCAAATAATTAACTTGGCCAAGTATTTTCCATGCAGCTTCTGATTCTTGTGAGAGCTGATTTCATGTTGAATGGGAACTTGAAATGATTTGTCAAGTAGTTTCCATGCATCTTCTTCGCAGGGTGCCTTCGAAGAAGAAAACCGAACTACGAGAAAATCAATTGTTTTGTGGAATTAGAAGAACGTAATTCAAGAGAAGTGAACTTAAAAATATGCGAACTCCGATAAACTGAATTATACTATATCTAAAAATGTAAGATTTATTTAAATTTTATTTGAATTTTAAAAAAATAAAGTTTATCTCAAAGGTGAAAATTATTGATCAGTTGAATGAAACTAATATTCTTGGGAAGTTTTCTATTCAGTTCGAACTAAATTTAAGTTCAGCTCGATTGAATTCAACTGCATTTCAACCTGAAAATGATATTTAATATTTTCTAATTTCACAGATTTTATTTTACTTTTAAATATTTTTTTTTGACAATTGATAAAATAACATAAAAAATACTCACACACCCAATCACCTGTGTATTTGAATTCAATATCTCAAAAATGACTGAACATCGTCACCTTAACACCACTCGACCACCACTGTGATGACAAATTTAATAACCCAACTAAACTATTTTTCCACTTCTTCTTAGTTTGGGAATGCTTACATGCGGTTGCCCCCAAGAGGGTAGTTGAGTTGGTCATGATGTTAGACTTACGTCATTCGGCACTTGGGGCTGAGGGTCTCGAGTTCGAATCCGAGCATGTGACAACTCAACTCAAAAAAAATCTGAGATTTAATCCTGTCCAAAAAATACGGTTCCTCAATTCAAAAAAAATGCTTACATGCGGTTAGTAGCTTTGAATTTTCTGCCAAAGGGGTGTGAAATAATTGAAGTGCGCGACATGGAAGGGGTCGAAATCAAAGATCGTGAGACTTCTTGAAGTGAGTGGTAGATCGACCAGGCCACCACAGAGCTTTAGTCATCTTTAATATTTATTGCTTTCTCGTACAATGCAAGAAAAATCTTTGCGAACTTTCAACCAAGTAAAAGTTCACTCTCAAACCTTCTTGTATATGTAAGTATTTAATGTATATATATTGTAAAATTTTATGATTTAAATAAGTTGAATTATTATTGATGTATAATTATATTTCATAATTAAATAATTATTCTTTTTGAAATAGTTATAGATATTAAACATGCGTCGAAATTCTTAAGTGACAAATAATTTTGACAAATAAATTTTATTAAAAAACAAATAAAACAGTACACGGAAAATAATTTACTTATGTCCTCTTGACTTGATATTATGTCATTATTGGAGTTAACTATATTTCTAAATATGTAATTAGAAAAGATAAAGTTAATCATCTTATATTATGAAGTTGATTAGAAATATGAAATTTATTTATGTATGTTACTAAATTATTACTTTTTGTATGATGAATAATCATATTTGATTTAGTATTAATATTCTTAGGGGAGAGCATCGGTCAGTTAACCGAACCGAATTGTTGTTCGGTTAACGGAACTAAATTAACCGAATCTTAAAAATCTCGAGCGATAACCGAACCAAATTATATGGCTAATCGATAATTCAGTTGATACGATTATCTGTTAAATATCTAATTAACTAAAATTAACAGAATTAACTGAACAAAATAAATATATTATATAAAATCAATATTTTTATATGTAAAAAATTATTTTTTATTTAATAAATTTATTTTTTTGGTTAATTCGGTTAACCAAATTAACCGAACTCAAAAATGTCTCTTCCGTTAACCGAACTGAATTAACCAAATTTTTTCGGTATTTGACCGAATTAACCAATTTACCAAATTAATCGAACCGAATTAATTCGGTTAAGTTATATCGGTTCGTTGAATCGGTTTTCACCGAACAATGCTCTCCCCTAAATATCCCTATAAATAACGCCATAGTGTCAAGAATAAATAGAGAGAGATAAGTGAGAGTTCTTTAGTAAACTTCAGTAGAGATTCTTATTGAGTGATTGAGAGATTTTTATAATTTTTGTGTAAATAAATTGGTTGAGAGAGGTTTATTTTTGAGAGTGTTGACCAGATGTCATCCATTCATGTAATATTATTCATAGGTAGTGGAGATCCGTGGACATACACTTTGTTTTTGAGTGATTTCATGTGATTGTTTCGTATTATCTTTCCGCGGCGCAGATTAGAGTTGATAAGCCTCTTATTCTTTACACGTTCAATAATTTTATCCTATATGATCAAGATATTAAAGGAAAAAATTATTTTTCTTTAAAATCTGGAGAACATATCACTTTGGAGTGAAAGAAACTCTGGAAAAAGATGCAACCGTAAGGCCCACGTGGATACACACTTCCACTTATTTCATGAGATTTATCTAGTCATTGTCAATCAAGTTCTCGCAAAACGATTGAATAAGATAAATGTTGTCACTAATTGGCCGGAAACTAGTCAAAGACTTTTGGCCATGCTTCAGCTATTTTTCAGCCAATTTAACTTAATATAAAAAATTAAAATCGAGTGCAGATCCACTTCATTTCTATTTTTCCTTCTTTCATTTTCTTCTCATCTTGTCGCCCTGCCTCTAGCCTCCCTGCCCCATCACTCTTGTGAAATTCCGACCAAATTTCTAGTAAAAAATTTGGCCTGAATGGCGTCGACGATAATATATTTCGATGAGTTTGCGATAAGTTTCTGAGTTATTTCCAACCGTATTTGCGGTTAATGTTTTCAATCTAAATTTGCGGCTTTTTTATAATTTTTCAATGAATTCATTTTTTGTGGCAATCTTTCAGTCATTTTCTGATCAAATTTGGCCACACTTTCCTCCCCGTGATCACTTTTCAGCCAACTCGTGAAAATCTAATATCATTCAAATCAGACAATCAAGTTACTGTCGTGGTCCTCGCCACCCCTCCTGCCAAAGTTCTCCACTTCTACATCGCGACCCATAAAATAAAAAATGACGATAAGTAATTATCTAAGTTTGTGGTCGAGTTTGATATGTACATCAAGTTAGAATCTAGTCATAGTTTAAATGTGTTCAGATTTTAACTCGAATTACATAGCAAAATCGGACAATCTTAAGGACATCATTCACCACCGTATTCTCTTGAAAGTTGAACTCTTCATTTTATGATTCATTATTCTTTAAACATCACTCGAACTAGACATTCAAATCTATAACTAACATGTAATATCATTCCAATATATATTGTAGTTGCATTTTTTGTTCAATTTAAAATGAGTTTTGCGGTTCTCAAAATCATCCAAACTTATTATATATATATATATATATATATATAGAGAGAGAGTTTGGATCAGTTGTGAACACTTTAATTGCGAACAATTTGTGGACGATTATTAACCAGTCATTTCAATTGTGTTTAGAATAAATAACTTTCTAATTTTGACTTTATTTATTATGTTTTTATCATAATTATCCTTAATAACCGCCCATGATATTCTCCATTAAAGACACAAATCCCTCATAAATTCTATCCTTCCTGTTGTTACACATTTAATCCATTTATTTAATTTTCTCTACCTATCAACCATTTTCCTCTCTACCCACCATCTCTTCTCCTTTCTTTTCCCTCAATAAATTAAAACCCACCCACAACCAACCGTCCCTCTTCTCCTTCACAAACTCATCATCGCTCTCATACTCCACCAGATTTAGATAATATTGCGGTCCCTCAGACGACGCGTTCACCTTCACTATTCGGTAGCCGATTTGAAGATTTGGCCTGTCCAGATCTGGTTGGCCTCTGCCTAACCTCTTCTCTGATTTTGAAGTTCTGCATCATATCCGCGATAATTAGACGTCCGCCAAACCACAACACTGGAGAACCAATTTAAATCTGGGCATCTTAGATTTGGGCTACCCATCTTCCTCCAATTGAGATCTGGACACTTATCGGACTACTGAAGCAACAGCGAACAGTGAACAGTAAATGGTGAATAGTGAACGTGAACATCGAACAATGAACAATGAACGGTGAACAGTAAACGTAGTGTGAACAGTAACATCAACAGTGAATAGCTAACCTAAACGTACTATGAACAGTAATGTGAACAGTGTAAGGTTTTTGAAATAAAATGATGTTTTATTAAATATATTGCATGAATGAATATTCCATATCTGTAACATTTAATAGATTTCAAATCATTAATAAAGTATAATAAATAAATTTAAAAAAGAAATAAAATGATTGATCTAGAATTATTCAAGTTTTGTTCACAAAATAAGTATTCGCAACGGATCCCTCCCCTTATATATATATATATATATATATATATATATATATATAGAGGGTGGATCAGTTGAGAACCTCCTTAAATTGAGAACCTTGTGAACTAATATGGACCAATCGTTTTGTTCCTAAAACTACCGCGTTTTGATTACTAAATATCCTTATTTATTATACAATCTTAATTTACTTTTAGTAATGTATCTTTCTTAATCATTTCTGATTCATTAGGAGCAATTTATGCAAAACATGTGCCATCAAATTAGGTTTGATTTTGTTCTCTCGCCATGAAATTCAAATAACAAGAGCCGGTTTGATACATAGTTTCCTAATTAGCTCAATTATATTCTCACCCTCACCGTCCGTTACATGGGAGGAATAGTCCTCCTCCCATAATCTCATCCAACCTCGCATGCATATTCACATCAGCACTCAAGTTCTCCTCCCCTCCCAGATTAGCTGGAAAAAAAGCCGAGTCAAGCCACGGGACAAAGCGCGCAAGCGATCAACACCATCAGTGCCGCTGAATCAAAGCGACCCAAAAGCAGAATGAAGACTTCCCGGTGGATCCATGAGTAACCGGGTGACCCTGCCCTCTTTTTATCGTATATATGTTTGTATGTAAGAGAAGCGTGGTTGTAGTGTTATGGAACGACTTCCAGATGATTTGGTGATGATGATGATTTCAAATCTTGGACTCAGGTAGATGTCTTACATATATGCTCATCTATAACACACTTATATAATTCTAGATTACTTAATTTTTTGAAATTAATCTCTTAAGTTCTCCAAGTATGTACAGAGTCCAATAAAGTGGACATCTGGATGGAGTCACTATGTCTCTTCTAATTTCCTCTGCCATCAATTTGGGCTCCTGTATAACGTTTGCAGCTAAAGAGGACAACAATACTTGTAACAAGTCTCATCTCTATTCTATTTTCCAGAGCCGGGTAGGGAGGGAGCTTTATGCAATTATTAGTACTTGCCAAAGTTTGGACATGGCCTTTGGTGCACATGGATTTAGTGAACAAATGTTCACTATTATAATTTAATTTTCTTTTTATATTTTATGTTCACCATTATTTTGTACACATCTGAATAGTGAACATGTTTTTAATTTTAGAAATGACTGAATTTTCAATATTTACTATGGGATTATTAATATTTTCGATAGTGAACATTTATTTTGCGACCTACAAAGTATGTGAAGTTTTGACGGTGAACATGTTCACCATTAATGTCACTACCACAATAAAAAAATTCATACAAATTCAAAAAAATTCAAAAACATCATTTTCGATAGTGAACATGTTCACCATCAATGTTCAAAAACATCAAAAGAAACTCCGAAAATCTAAACATTATCACTATCTGAAACCCATAAAATACGAAATGTGTGACAGTGAACACTATAAATATGAAAATTGAATCTCATATAATTAATAAGCCCTAATAAATAAACTCAAAGAAGGAAACAATATAATTAATACATTACCAACAAGGTGTTGGCCTAGTGGTCTTGGGTGTTGTCTAACAACCCCAAGGTCATGGGTTCAAACCCTGTTGGTACCGCATTTACGCTTAGATACGCTGGAGGTGCGCGTGAGCTGGCCCGCAGTGAGTATGAGCGTAACACTATCAAAGTGGAGGGGGTGTGCGGCCCCTGGCCACCAAGGGGGGAAGTGGGGAACCACTATCGATCCCCTTTAAAAAAAAAAAATGTAATTAATACATTATTGTTTGATGTAAATAATGATTGGTCCAGAATTGTCCACAACGGTTCTCAACTTAAAGAGGTTCTCAACGGATCCCTCCCCTATATATATATATATAGGGGAGGGATCCGTTGAGAACCTCTTTAAGTTGAGAACCGTTGTGGACAATTCTGAACCAATCATTTTTTACATCAAACAACAAATGTATTAATTACATTGTTTCCTTCTTTGAGTTTATTTATTATTCTTTATTAATTATATGAGATTCATTTTTTATTTATTATGAAAAAGATTTACTTGCCATTTTGAGACTTCGTTTTGTATTTAATTTACCGATTTTTTTTGTCTAGATCTTTTTCTAATTTACAGATTTTTGAGAAATATGAATAGTGAACATGAGGTTCACTGTTTAAATCACTATTCAATATGTTCACCGCTTAGGTTCACTGTTGCAATATGTTCACCACATGTAGATTCACTGCTCAAAAAAATTATAAAAATATAAAAATATATAGTCCGAAAATGTTCACTATTCATATTCCTAAAAAATCTGTAAATTAGAAAAAGAATCTAGACAAAAAAAATCCGGTAAATTAAATACAAAATGAAATCTCAAAATGGCAAGCAAATCTGTTTCATAATAAATAAAAAATCAATCTCATATAACTAATAAAGAATAATAAATAAACTCAAAAAAAGGAAACCATATAATTAATACATTGTTGTTTCATGTAAATAATGATTGGTCCACGTTTGTCCACAACGGTTCTCAATTTAAAGAGGTTCTCAACTGATCCACCCTCTATATATATATATATATATTGAATTTTTTTAGTTGTGGTTGGAAAAGACCCAGTTATCCTGGCCGAAACGTGGTTGAAAAACAGCCGCCGAAATATCGGACAATAGAGTTTGGCCACAAAATGTTTGGAAACGCTTCTAGTCAATCTGAACAAAAACCGACCGACACATTTATGAAAATAGTACCTGAAATATGGCTGAAAATATATAAAAAATATTATATGTGGCGCCATTTTCAACAATTTTTTTACCAAAAAATGGCATAATTTTTTTTCCCTATAGTTTTCCAGACAAATTTTTGCCGAAAAAATGTGTTTTATTTTGTCATGGATGTTCAGCTGTGGCAAAGCTTGGCGGGCACTTACGTTATAGTTGTTAATTGGTTATCTTAATTTGGTGTTTATTCATTATTGAGCCTTATCTTGAAGGTAAGCTCAGATGGGGAAGATTTTGAGTTGGTTATATTGAAGGAAGCTTTAGATTGAAATTTCAAACTAGAGTAATTTATCAGTTTAATTTGGGATCCAAATGTTAATTGTATTTTATTATTTCAACTAATTAGAACTGTATAAAAAAAATGTAGACCGATTTTAGGGAACAACTCTCCCAATGGAGTTCGCCACAATAAATACAAAAATAAAAAATTAGCACTGTAAGTGATCGACGGCCGTTCGATCAAATCATATTCAAACTACTCGATCAATCCCAATCTAGGTCAAAAGACAGTAGTATCGTACCATGCATTAAATGGATCAAATATAGTCAAGATAGAGCGTTTTTGAAAATAGTAAAAATATGTTGGATGTAATTACAAATAGTATAATTACACATGTGAGATCGAAAGGAGAAATATCCTTAAATTGCAAATTGGAGATAGTAACGTTCTTAAATTTGCAAGTAGTTGTAGTACAAATTTCTTTTTCATACTTAAACCTTTAATTTCTAATCTACAGTATACAACACGTTCCATTATATTTTACATAATTATTTTATTATACTAATATAGTCTATTTTGTGTCATGATAGGTGTGTAATAATTATTAACAAT
>NQLW01000032.1:951791-971456 GCA_002312845.1 Kalanchoe fedtschenkoi | reverse complement strand
CTTTTAGTAACGTATCTTTGTTAATTATTTCTGATTCATTAGGAGCAATTTATGCAAAACATGTGCCATCAAATTAGGTTTGATTTTGTTCTCTCGCCATGAAATTCAATCAAATCATACTTGAATTAATGAAATGCATCTATCTATAAAAATATATCATTATTTCAATTAATATCAGTTTAATTAATTTCAATTTGGTAACAGGATTTTAATGAACAGATTCAAATTTAGAACATACGATAAGTATATTTCAAAAATATAAAAAGAAGATAAATATATAGAGATTATCGGATATAAGAAGAAATCAGATAAAACAATATCATTTTGGCTTCTTCTTCTTTTTTAAGATTTTATGATGTTTAGGGAATAGGACTAAACACTCTAAAACTTATAAATTTTAAATCCTAAAAACAGAAAATCCTTCCGGAAATCCTAAAAATTCTAAAACAAAAAAAATTCTTAAAAATCAGAAAATTCTAAAACAAAAAAACTTATTGAAAAACATGCAGAGTACTCCTTCTGTCGTTTTTTACATGTAACTTAACCGATTTTTTTGTCCACTTTTACTTGTCACTTAACAATTTTCAATGCGTATTTAATATCAACAACTACCTTAAAACGTTAAACATTAATCACTTTTTTATCATAATCAATAAAAAAATCATTCATCACCAGTGATAATCTACCAATTTTACTTTTTGCACGAATTTTTTTAAAAAAACATCAATCACCCACTCATTAAATTTATTCAACTGCTAACATTTATTTTACCTTAATCTACTCAAATTAATCTTAAACGACATGCATTAGAGGACGGAGCGAGTAGCAGAGTATGTACAAGTTTGAATAACAGTTAATCGTCATTAATAGATGAATAATCTCATATAGAGTATTTTAGTCTTGTGGTTTGAAGCTCATAATTCACTACCAAAATCTCAATATTTTGCGGACGTGTGTTTTCGGGGCCAAAGATACCCGAAAATGTGTCTCCGAAAAATTTCGGGCCGTGGGAGGTGATATTTCGAGAAAAAGTAAAAAAATAATCTTAATTAGTCATTTCGGAATATTTTCGGATTCTCGAAGGGGAGAGTGCGGGACAAAATTTTTGGGTCATTAGAGGATTGTTATCGGGGTAGTAATTTTCGAACTGTTGGAGGGTCCTTTTCGGAGAATTAAATAAAATTGGAGGATTGCTTTCGAAGACGTTTCTGATCTCATCAAAAAAACATTTTTTTTCATAAATTAAGTTAAGATATGCTGAGTAAGTTGGGTTAATAAATGAATTTTATGTTGTTTAGGGTTTAGTGGTAGCATGGGTTGTTGATAAGTACGTGGATTGCGTGAGTTGTTAAATGAATTTTGTGGTATAGGTACAAGATTCAGGGTTTTGAGTGTATACATGGGTTTATGTATGATTATAATTATGGTTATACTTAGCATGCATTGTACGCATGATCATGCATGTTTGAGTCTAATTCCCCTTTCTTTCGGGCCTTTTTTTTAATAAAATTAAGTTTCAGTTTTTTTCCAACTACTTTTTAAACTTTTTATTTCGGATTGTTTTACATTTTTTTCTAACTATTTTTGGCTTTCTTTTTTCTTTTCTTTTTTTCTAGATCTGCTTTAATTTTCGGTTTTTGTTCCTACTCTTTTTGCGCCATTTTCATTTTCGGATTTTTTTATACTTGTTTTATTATAAATTTTGGCTTTATTGACAAATATATTTGGATCAATTTATTTTTTCGGTTATTTTTCCAACCTTTATCTGGCCTTTTTAATTAGAATATAATACTATAATTAATAATTAATTTATAATTTTTATACACCCAAACCTAAATAAAATTAACCTGATTAAACATATTAAAACTCCCGGCCCTCAAATGCCCCGATATAATTCCTCACTTTATCCGGAAAATTGCCTAGCTAAATCCGAAAAAAGGCCCTTAAGATTAAGACTAATCCAAATATCATCTTAAAAAAACTCCGAAACTAAACCCAATGGTCCGAAATAGTTTGATCCAAAAAAACCCGCAACAATTCCTCTATTTTTAGATTATTTTATTACCATTGTCTTAGTCTCGAAATACATCCGAAAAAGATACTAAAAATTGTCCGAAAATAAAATTTTCGGACTTCATTGTGGGCCTTTTTCGCGGTTCATTTTTAATCCGCAAATTTGTTTTTTTCGGAAATTTTCCGGATCTGTTCCGGAAGATATTTAATCCGCAAAAAATAAAAATTTTGGTAGTGATTTTAGTCTCTATGTCTTAAAAGGATTTTGCATCTTTCTCGATGTCATTAAAAACAGGTTTATTTCTTATGCATATCTGATCGCAAGGGTTGTCATTCAATTTTCGTGCAGTTAACATTGAATTTGTATTTAAAGATTGTCAAAACTCACAAAAAAATCCGACAACAATAAATGGAAGACAAAATTGATTTTATAGAGAGAAACACTACACCGTCAAAATAAGATTCAAGCTCAAAATATAATCAAAACTCAAATCATATCCATAACTAATTGATTATTTTTTGTACCAAATTAGGATATTAAATTGTTAGACAGCTCCTACTATATCAATTTTATGTTCTTTGGATTGTTAGACAGCTCTCAAATCCATTAACCAATTTCATGTTAATATTAGTGATCTCTTATCACTTAGGTCAATATCTTATAAGAAAAAAATCGAAAAGGGCCTGTATTATTATCACTTATCCAATTGTGGTCCGAACTATCATGATTTTCAAAAAAGATGCGATGAGAAAAAAATTAGATTGACTTTCTAAAATAAAACTTATTGTTACACTCCTAAACTAATTTTATCACAAGATTTTACGTCATTTGGTTATCAAAATAAATAATATTTTTTTCGCACATAAACAAAACGACGTCATTCCATGTCCAATTATCCATAATACTCAACAAATTTAATATGACTAATTATATATGAGAAAACAAACAAACTGATTTTCAGCATCAACCAAAATCAGTCCAATTTTTTTTCATCGCACCCTTTTTCGAAATCGTGATAATTCGGACTACAATTGGTAAAGTATTGAATTTGTCATATCTTATAAATTACTGTACTCATTAAAACTGTTAATTATCAGCTTTAAATGACACTCGTAATTGGAGCGTTGTTATATGTATATATATATATAATAAATAAATAAAACACCTTCCTAGTTACCGGTTCTTCGTTGTTTCACTTGAAGGATTATCTGTGTTTTTCCCTGTTTCTGTGTTGAAATCTAGATTGCTTCTGGTACAGATTCATGTATTGTTTGATCGATTGTTGTTGTCTGACATCTACTGATTTTTACTGTATTTTCATTTTGTTTTTTCACGAGATAAAATAATAAAATCAAGATAATAAGTCTCTGCTTGGTTTCAAAAATGAGAGAAAAAAATAAAAAACTATGTTTGATTTACAAACAGTTTGTGAGAAATAAATATTTTTTTTAATTAAATATATATTACAACATACACAATAGGAGACTCGAATCTGGTCGTGGAGATTGTCAGAATTCATTCTTCACCCTGTTTACCACCAAACCACACCCCTGATGGCTTAAAATTATTATTTATTGTTGTTATTGTAGCCATTGCAATTTTTTTATTAAAGTACACAATTGAAGCAAATTAATATTAGCCCGATATGTTGGGCTAATTTTGACTTACAATGGCCTAATTGAATGACATAATTAAACTAAGCTCATGATAGGTTGATTTTTTTCTAACTAACATTTTAGTTTTGTCACTCTGCGCCATAATATAAAAAAACATAATATAACACTTTTAGATTGATTCTATCCTAAATATAATCTCTTTTCCGACATTTATCATGAGTTTGACGTTGTAAGCAATCGGGAAATCGGACATTGTCAAGAAGACAACGTCAATTGTGAACAATGTCATGTGGTGCTATTCTACCAACTTCTTCAAGTGATGTTTTCTTTCTCTGACACAAATTAATTTTTAATTCTGCACTTAATTTATGGGTTGACGATGTTAGACTAAATAATATGAGCAGTTGATGTATTCTAATATAATTTTTTTTATTATGAAATTTGGTGTAAGAGCCTCCTAAGCATAATTTTAAACCCTAATTGGTTGGTTGGAAGTATTAATTTGTCAATATGATGTTGATTTATCATACCCTAATTTTTATGTTCAATTTCAGTTTTGAAATTTGGTGTTGATGATGTTAGGCTAAGTAATTCGAGTTTAACGGTCTCAATCTTGTTTCTGCAACAACATTTTTTGCATTTTAAATTTAAATTTTATTTTATTTTGTTATGATTTCATATGCATTATATTATTGCTGCAAATTCTAATAATAACACAAATTTGATTATCTTCTTATATTGATAATCTCTTATTAAAAATATAAAACCACTAAGATATTTTGATTAGATGTTCAATATTTAATATTGAAATTTACATAATTAATTTTAATATACATAACTACTCTCTAACCAAAGTTGATTGCAATAATATCGTATTATTTTTTTTATTAATTATTAATTTAGAAATTATTTCATTTCTGACCAACAACGACTTCAACTAGAATTGTCACTAATGATGGTTCTTTTATAATATGATAAATAGGATTGTCAAATCAGATTAATTACACGTATGCCTGGCATTATTTCTTTTTTACTTACTATTATTGTTTTTTTTAATTCAATATTTCATGTCTTAAACATTGCAAACCACACTGTTGGGTATTGATCTGCTGAATGATATTATTTTTTCTACTTGAAAAGAAATGATTTAGATGGTAATGAACTTTCTTGACTTAGATCATATCTTACATGAGGGTGCTCTCAAACATTCTGATTCTACTAAGTGGAATTATGTTGAGAAAAAGGTCGTTTATGATGTCAATTCTCAAAGGTGAAAGCGGTCTAACCACTAATGTCTTATGGTAAAGATGACTACCATAAGTGATGCTATCAGGGGAGCCATTTCTGGCTCAGATAACGTAATGGCTATTTGGTTAAGGTTGATAAGTAATTTAAAGATTTCTCAAAAGTATATGTCATCATCCTCATAGTGAAAATGTTGACCACTAAGTATGATGAATTCAAAAATATAAGGGAACACATCATAAGGATGTCTAACATGGCTGTTAAACTGAAAAGTATGGACATGACCATTACTGATGGATTTCTAACTCAATTCATCATGGCTTCACTCCCTTGGGAGCATAACTTTTAACATTAATTATAACACTCAAAAAGATATATGAAAAATGATAGAATTAATTGGATATTATGTTCAAGAGGAAGAGAGGATTACTTAGGAGAGGAAAGATACAGTGTGCATAGCATCATCCTTAACAAAAGAGAAGGATTAGGCTGATAACAAGACCAAAACAAAGCTGGATTTCTCTCCTAAAGTGGAGTCTCTCCCTTCAAGACGTGAGAAGGCTAAGACAACCGCTTCATCCTTAGTTTACCACTTGTGTAAGTAGGATGGACACATTCAGAAGGATTGTGCAAGTTTTAAGAATTGGCCCGCCAAGAAGGATAAATTTTGAAATTTTCTTCGTTGATGAATCTCTTTATGTTGATTACTCTATGATTTCTTTGATGGGTTGACTAAGGTGCCATCATGCGCGTTTCCAATCCATTGTTATACCGCCCGGGCATTAAAAAATGGGAGAAAAGTCTTAGACTGGTGAATGAAAAAGAGGTTGAAGCAGTCGAGGCTATTATATCAATCTGATTAATTAATTCTAGAGCAGATTCATTATTCGTCTTCATAATGTCGCTTATGTTCCTATCGTGAGGAGAAAAATCTCATTTTTATTTCTTTTTTAGATAATGATAATTTTTTTGTACGTTCAGAAATAATAAGTGTTTCATTTAATTTGATAAGAATATTATTAGCATGCTGCTAGACATGACAAACTTTAAATGCTTGCTTAATGAATCTCCTTTATTATTAAACACATCTGATGATGTTTCAAATATTTCAAGCGTGGTATAAATAGTAAGACTTCATTGAAATTATGACATTGTCATTTATGCCACATTTCAAAAGAGAGAATAAAACGTCTCAGTAAAGAAGAGATACTTCAATCCCTTGACTTCTCTACATTGGCTGCATCAAGAAAAAATATGTTAACCAATTTAAAAAAGGGTCCACATGGATTACGAC
Organism: Kalanchoe fedtschenkoi; assembly: GCA_002312845.1. Lineage (NCBI taxonomy): Eukaryota > Viridiplantae > Streptophyta > Magnoliopsida > Saxifragales > Crassulaceae > Kalanchoe > Kalanchoe fedtschenkoi. The sequence continues at coordinate 965,287 of NQLW01000032.1, read as the reverse complement.
TCTTCTAGATTAATCTACACTGATATTTATGGTCGTTTTCATGTGACATCAGTAGATGTATGTGACTCCTTTATCATATTTACTGATAATTTCTCCCGTAGTGGATATATTTCTTGCATCATGATTGATCAAGATCGATTGATGAATTTAAAATACTTAAGGCTGAAGTGAAAAAATGCATAATTTTAAAACTAAGGTAATGCGATCAGATCGAGATAAAGAATGTTACGGGAGACATGCTCCATATGGAAAAATTCTCGGCTCATTCACTATATATCTTCAAGAAAATGAAATAGTAGTCCAATATTTAATGTCTGGCGAACCTCAACAGAACGAAGTAGTTGAAAGACGTAATAGTACACTTGTTGACATGATACAGAGTATGCTAAGTTGTTCCAGTTTATCAATAAATTTTGTGGATGAAATCATTAAAAACAGTTGCACGCATACTTAATCGAGTCCCCAGTAAATCAGACTCTAAGACACCTTAAGAAACATGGACTGCGAGTAAAATAAGTTTAAGGTACTTTTGTCCTATCAAAGCTAAATTATTTTATCCCCATATTGGAAATTTAGATCCTAAGACAGCAAGTTGCCACTTTATTCTTTATTCCGATAGGTCAAAGGGGTATCGATTTTACTATCAAGACTGCACCAAAAATTTTGTGCAAACATGTCAATCAGTAATCTTTGAGAATGATGAAATCAATGGGAGTTCAAAAAGAAAAAGTTGATCTTGAAGAGATTTGAGGTTATATCCGGTTGTCGATAATCTAAGAAACAATTATTCATACACTTCAAACACTTATACTTCCAGTTCAAAATCAAAGAGCTTACTTCCTAACCAAGGCTTAAAAACTATTCATATTATGCCTAATAACGAGATACAGACAAACTAGACTCATGTGATAGTTGATGAACCTCCTGTGATAACTAATGAACATTTATGAAGATTGAAGTGTGGAAGAAGGTTTGCCATCCCTAATTATTATGTTATGTGCATGAATGAAGATGTACATTACATAAAAAGTAGATGATCCCACTTCATTTAAGAGTGCCACGAGATCTAAGGATTCGTTAAAGTGGCTTGAAGTCATGGAAGATGAAATTCCTGACAGAATCAAAATATTAAGGGGATCTATAAAACTAAGCATTGATGAAGTCTATGAGAATAAATGATATCTGGGTTTTACTAGAAATTTATGACAGAGCCAAAATAGTAGATTGTAAGTGGATCTACAAACTAAGCATTGATGAAGTATACGAGCATTAATGATATCTGAGATTTAGTAGAAATTTCCGACACAATCAAAATAGTAAGTTATTAATTAAGTGGATCTACAAAACTAAACATTTATGAAGCCTATGAACATTAATGAGATCAAGGATTTAGTAGAATTTTCTGACAGAGTCAAAGTAGAAGGTTGTAAGTGAATCTACTAAACTAAACATGACTTTAAGGAAAAAGTCGAAAGATTCAAGGACTTGTCTGCAATAAAAGGCTTTACATAAAGAGAATGAGCTGATTATATTGACACTTTCTCTCCCCTCTCAAAAAAAAAGTCACTAATGAAGTGACTTATTGTGCCTTAACGTTACACTAAATGGACGCTAAAACCACATTATATAATGGCTACTTGGGTAAAAATGTATATATGGATCAACAGAAAGTCTTTTGTCGCTAAAGAAAATGAGCACATGAGATGTCAGCCTAAGAAATTAATTTATAGACTAAAGCAAGCGTTCAGATATATTGGTACTTTAAGTTTGATCAAAGAATAAGAAATCTTAAATTTATTGAAATAAGATGGATAAATATATGTATATGTTATGTTTAGAGGGGGAAAATTCATCATATTGATAGTTTATGTCAATGATATTCTATTAGCTAACAATGATAAAAACATGTGGCATGAGACAGATTTTTATCCTCAAACTTTTATATGAAGAACAACGTGGCGGCTCTAAAAACATTAAAATTCTTTGAGATAGATTCAAAGGAGTCTTACACTTGTCTCAAAAGTCATACATTGGCAAAGTACTTGTCAATATAACATGCATACTTGTTGTATTACACCCCTCTTATAAGAATATCACCATTTTTGTTCAATAAGATACCAAAGTGGATGATTGACTCATTCCATACTAGAAATAATCGCAGGAAATCCTTTGATAACACGGATTCCTATTTTTCAATGATATCCCACGATCAAGACAATTGGCTGAATCCCGTGAAACCATTTCATGGAAGTTCATTGATATCTTCTTTTTATAAAGCAAATCGACTTCGATTCTTGAATAATCCACATCACTTCTGCTTCTAATTAAAGATGATAAATTTGGACAATTCCAATGTCCACAGAATCAAGTAGAAGTTTATCAAATGAAGAAGATTCCTTACTCTTCATTTGTCTAAAACATTATGTATTCTCTAGTCTATACGCATCCTGACTTGGCTTTTGTTTTGGAATATTATAAGTCCAAATTATTCGACATATTTTATACTTAACTCACTTGATTCTTAATTGTTCAAGGGTTTACAGTAATAATTCTAGTGAATTTTCATCTTTCAAGGTTGTTTTAGGCATTATAATAAAAAAAAGCTAAAAAGAGAATTTTAATTATGAAAAACAGACAAAATCGAGTCAAGTGACAAAGGCATAATTTTGTTTGTACACATGGCAGCGTGTTGAGGACTGCAGCCGCGCGCGATGACATGTGGGGGAGCTTACACGTGTCACCATTAAAAAAGAAATAAGAAACTGAATCAGTAGGAGGCCATACATGATGTTCTATAAATCGCGCATGATACATTGTCTGTGCTATAATGGAGACAACATTGACTTATTAGCAATTTTATGGGACATAACTTTCACGTTTGATATCCGGTATAAATGATTTAAACTTTTATAGAAAGAGAAAATAAAGATTGAGCCTTTCTCTAATGAGGAGTTGGAGTCAGATTTTAAACTGAGTTTATGCTTGCAGAGTCGACGAGTCCTTGTGCTCACAAGCTCTCTTATTTTGGCTAAATTTTTTGTTTCCAAATTTCAAACCGAACAAAGTCCAAATCTTTCAATAGTTCTTCATATATTTTGATAAAAAAATACAAGGAAACAAGTTGAAGACATTTCAGAGAGATAAATCTTAGTTTTATGAAAATTGAGACTAGGAATGCGTACTGCATAAAGAGGGTCTCACTCCCTTATTGAACACAATAAGCCTCATCTTTTTAGTAACAAGCGTCTTTGAAATTCTCTCTCATTCTAGTCCGAATATCTCTGTGATATTTGCTCTCAAGTCGTCAGTGGAGGTCAACAAGAAAAGTTGTCCAAGGAAAGAGAAAGATAGGTTTGAAAGGTAGTACATTCTTACTTAATTTCGTATTCTTTCATGGTCATTCGTGGCTAAATTTCAATGCACAATTCAGGGTAGTTAACTTGGGATATTGATATTGCGAGATTTCATTCTTAATAAAATCCATGTTTTACACGTGTGTTTATTGAGCTTAAACTTATGAATAATGTTGAATAACTTAGCTTGACAATGTATATTTACTTGCATTCATTCTAATACTTATCTAATTGATAAGGCTAACACCAATTAGTAGGGTAGCAAATAAACATATATATCGTGTCGTGCATATTTATGTGGTAAACATACTCAAGACTAGGGCCGGATTATACAGACCAAGCTCCCTACCATTGATCGTGAATGCATATATCCTTTTTCTTTGTTTATATCTTACATGCTGGCATATAAAAGTCCCATCATTGGTTAAAGAGTAGGATGGTAGCATGTAGGAGTGATTGTGTACGCATTGTCATTGTATCCTGATGCATGAGGTCATATAGTTTGTTGAGTTTAATTTCTCATTTATCTCTTGATCGATGATCAACACATTCACAAATTACTAATATGAAATATGCGTCTATGTACTAATTTTTCGTTATGCTCTTCTTAACAGTCTTGCTTTTTAGCATGCTTTCAAATACTCATCAACCCCCAAACTTTTTATTTTTATTTTATTAATCACTAATTTTGCAGATAATGACATATCTTTTTGGATTTGATATTGGCTTTTCGGTTGCTAGTATAGTTAAGAAATATATTTGCATAACACCAACGATACTGTAGTTAAGATGCTTGGCAAATTTGATCCAGGACTCAATCGCTAAAGAGCTATCAAGAAGATCTTGTGATATTTGCAAGGGGCTAACCATTGATGCTCATATATAAGTAGACAGGTGAAAATACACAAACTCTAACTGTTTCATCATCATAATGCATAAAAGATCCTTCCACGCTAATGATAATACTATAAATTTTATTTGAAATTTTAAGTAGTATATAAAATATGTATATATTAAATTTGGTCAACGACTAGTATTACTATATTTTTAATTCACTCAATTTAATATTAAATGATTACTATTTAGAGGACGCAAGTAGTATATACTTTGGCTTATTGTTGTGTTTCACCATTTAGTATAGTATTTTCTTGTTGATTTTCTCGAGATAAAAAAGGTTGAAATCAAGAAAATAAGGATAAGACAATAAGGACTTGGTTTAGGAAAATTTTGTTGGATAATGACAAAAAAATATTTTGTGTGGTTAAGAAAAAGTTAGGGAATGAAAATCAAATAAGAAAATGGGAAGCAACATATGAATAATTGAGTTAAATGTTTAAACTGAAAAAGAAAAAAACAAGATGAGATCTGTTAGTTTTTCACTTTCTCTTTCATTATTTTCCTACTAATTTTACCTAAGCCAAATATAAAGCAAGTAATTCAATGTCTGAATGTCAAAATATGAGATACAAAAATATGATTTTTTTTACAAAAATAAGTTTTATTCATTTATTTTTAATAATTATGCTACTTTGTACTATCATATTTTTTCAAAATCGGAATTCCCAGTTTTGTTTAAATTGTGAATTTGAAAATAATAACCATAATTATTAGGGAAAAGTACGAAAAGAGGGTTTGTACTATCACCACTTGCAAATTTAAGGCATTACTATCTCCAATTTGTAATTATAAGGTATTTTTCTTTTTGGCCCCCCATCTGTAATAATACTAATTTCAATTACATCCACCATATTTTTATTATTTTCAAATTAGTCCCTATCACATTAAGGGTTTGTGTATGTGCAGCTGCCGACTGCCGTACCGATTGGAATTTATGCACCGAATTGAAGTCCGAGCGTTCGAGGAAGGTGAGGAGTGAGGAGCGTGGTGTCGCTCCGACCGAAAATCGACCTAGCTGTCGACCGAGCAAGGAGCGTTCGAGTCACCGCAGCCACCACTCGATCTACTGCAGAACTACACCGCAGCCACCACTCGATCTACCGCTTTAGAGCGTTCGAGTCACCGTTGCATCTCCTCCTCCCTCATCATCTTCTGCCACGAGGTATCTGGGTTCACCTTTGTATTGAATCATAGGGTCTGAAATTTAGCAGGTCTTAGATGGATTGTCTTGCTTCACAATAATGCTAGCTGTTTTATAACAACACTTTCAGAGAATGGGGTCAGGTGAGCTTGTAGACATATCATTGAAGGTTTAGTTGGAGCCTTTTTGAATGGATTTGTTCAAGCCTAGTGGTTTTCAGAAAGTTGTGTTTGAGTTGGTGCTGACTCATGAATCCACTTGTAGAATTGAAATTGTATCAATTTATTCTTCTAATGCTTGGCTAGTTTAACCAAATATGTCACCACCTATCTTTTAATTATGCAGTTTCTTATTTTAGTTCCAATATTACATGAGTATATGAGTATTTTGTCGATTAGTTTAGATTTCAGTGTCACTTGTATGTTGTTTTTTGGGAGATTTTGATATATAAGTTTAGTGGTCTAATTTTACTAATGTAGGTGTTGATGTTAAGATGGAAAAGAGAAGAGTAGAGCCTGAGGTAACACCTAGTGGTGCTGCTGAATTTACAAAATTTCAAGATGAAGAGGCAGGTACAGAATCTGAGTATTGTGATGATTCCCAATCTGTGGACAGTGAGAGTTTGACTGATTTTGGTGATGCTGATATAGAAGAGGATGGTGATGATTTGTTCTGGAAAAAAGCTGAAGAGATTGTTGCTGTCCGTCAAAATGTTGATGATGATTTGAGCATGATACAAGTTCATGAATTGGGTGATACTCTAAATGATGAGGATGTTGAACAAGAGTCAGATTTTCTGCCAAGTGGTAGTGATTGTGATGAACAGGATGAAAGACGGTTCACATATTTCAATGAGAATATTGGCTTCAAGTCAGAGTTTGAACTGATTGTTGGTATGCAATTCAAAAATCACATGGTCTTTCGCAAAGCGTTGAAGTATTATGCAGTTAGAAAGGGGTTTGACTATGATTTTATTGATAATAAAAAAGCCAGGATTTCAGCACAATGTCGATCCACAAACTGTCCTTGGAAGATTCGTGGTTCGTGGCACCAATTTCAGAGTGGAAGTAGGGTCTTCCAGATAAAGACGTTAGGCACTCATGAAGACTGTCCAAGAGACTTAAATAATGCAAAAGTGACTTCTAGATTTTTGGCTGAGTATTACATAAGTCAGTTTAAGGACAACCCTAAATGGGAAGTGGAGGCATTTAGGAGACATGTGAAGAGGGACTTGATAGTGAACGTATCCCATTCTGTTTGCTACAGAGCCAAAAAGATTGCTATTCAGGAACTTTCTGGGAAGATAGGAGAGCAATATAAAGTGATTAGGGAATATTGTGCGGCGTTGAAGCTATATAACCCTGGAACATCAGTGCATCTCTTGCTGGATAATAATCGGTTTAAACGCATCTACATTTGTCCAGATGCGTGCAAGAGGGGATTCATAGAGGGTTGCAGACCTATTATCAGCCTCGATGCATGCCATATGAAGAGTGAATATACTGGCCAAATTCATTCTGCAGTGGCCAGAGATGGGAATGATAACATGTTTCCGATTGCGTATGCTATTTGCGAAGCTGAGACAAAGGAGACTTGGTTGTGGTTTATAGAATGTCTGCTCAGTGATATTGGAGAAGGAATTGCCAATGGATGGACTTTCATATCAGACCAACAAAAGGTATTTGCTTAATCTATTACATGACATTTACTATGACTAATTCAAATTGTTTCTAAGTTTCTATGTTGTTTTCTAAATGTCTCTGTTCCTTCCTGTAAATGTCTGTGGTGTTTTGTTGATGTCAAAACTTTGCTATGTTACTTCTTATGAATGTATGTGGTGTTTTCTAATGATGCTTCTTTTGTACTTATTGATTTAGGGCCTTGTTGAAGCTCTAAAGCAATTGGTTCCTCGTTGCGAACATAGGTTGTGTGTGAGACATTTGTATGCTAATTTCAGCAAATTACATAAAGGAAAGGAGTTGAAAGATGCAATGTGGGCTGCTGCTCGAGCCACCACAGTCAATACTCATGATAAAGCTATGAGGCAGTTAAAAGAGTTTGATAAAGACGCATTTACCTATTTGCAGAAGTTGGATAAGGGGAGTTGGTGCAAGCATGCATTCTCATATCACTGTTTAAGCGACTCATTATGTAGTAATATATCAGAATGTTGGAATTCTTTTATAAAGGATGCTAGGACCGAACCTATCATCACATGCTTGGAAATCATTAGAAAACTTTTGATGAAGAGATTTATGGACAAGTTTAGAGGGATGCAAAACTATGAGGGACATATTTGTCCTAGGATATGGAAGAAGCTAGAAACAAATAAGAGGGAATCCATGACATGTGAGTCAGCGACAGGTGGATCAAGCAAGTTTCAGGTTGAAAGTGTCAAGTGGGGCACTTATGTGGTAGATTTGGGTGCAAGATCATGCGGTTGTAGAATATGGGATTTGACTGGAATCCCATGTGTTCATGCTTGCTCTGCAATCTCGTACACTTATGGATCACATGATGCTTATGTTCACCAGACATATAACAAACTCTGTTTCTTGAAGACATATCAATTTATTGTTGAACCCATTCCTGGGGTGATTGAGTGGCCTGTGTTGTTCGAGGAATCTGTTTTGCCTCCTGTCTTCAGAAAGCAGGCTGGACGACCTAAGAAGAAGAGGCAACGTCATGCTAGTGAGCAAAACAATTCCATTGCAAAGTCTAGAGTTGGCACCCTTATGCATTGTGGCCGGTGCAACGAGGAAGGACATAACCAACGCAATTGTCAGAAGGATGTGACAGATCCAAAAGCAACAGCAACTGCAAAAGCCAACGCGTCTAGGGTTGCACAATATAGAACAAGGCAAAAGGCTGTACGAGAAAATCTAGTATCAGAAAGAACTATCGCGGCTGGACAAAGAGATGGAAATGTGGGGATCAAGAAGGCTAAGGTAAATTTTTAAAATGTTGTATGTTTTGTTGAAATTTCATATGTTTTTATCTAACTTTTTTTTTTACAGACTAATCGAAAAGTAAGGGAATCTACTCCTGTTGTGATGAGAGACCCTCCGGTGGTAAACTAGTTTTGTCTATAACTTTCTTTGTGCTTACGTCTTACGTAAATATTGATTTTACTTGTTGATTTTAATTCTTGTCCTATTTATAGGCATTTTTAAGCTAACTATCATGCACATTTGCAGGCTTTGATACAATCATCTAGCAGAGGATGGCAGCGCTCCTATACAAATTCAGATGGCACTATGCCATACATTCTACCACAGTCTGCAGGTCCTGTCATATACATGAGTAGAGGAGGTGATACCGCAATGTTCACACGAAAAGAGTCTACCACTCCTAATTCAGCTACCTCCACTGAGCGCGACATCTTGGGATTTTCATCATAATTCCAGCCACAAGATTAGGGAGAAATAGAATTGATCTTGTGTTAAATACACTCTTGTGGCATCTTCAAACTACTTCCTTTTGTGATTTGTAAGTCTAATTTTGGGTGTTATGTATCGTAAAAGTCTCACTGTTGTGTAATACATTGAATTTCACGGGAAGTGTTTATCGATTTATGTGGTTCAATACAATTATCGTATTCACATGAAGTGTGGTAATAATAATTTCGAAAATTAGTGGGGCAAAATTGATGAATCAAATGTTATTAAGGTAGGGACTAATTTGAAAATAATAAAAATATGGTGGATGTAATTGAAATTAGTATTATTACAGATGGGGGGCCAAAAAGAAAAATACCTTATAATTGCAAATTGAAGATAGTAATGCCTTAAATTTGCAAGTGGTGATAGTACGAACCCTCTTTTCGTACTTTTCCCTAATTATTAATTACGGTTTTATCATAAGGTAGTTGTGAAATGATAGGACGATTTTGTCAAAAATAAAATGTATTAATTAAATTAAAGTCTTCATTTGTGATTTTAAAAAATAAAATTAATATAATCAGTTAGGGGTGTACATCGGTCCAGAACCGGATTGGACTGGATCGGAACCGGTTTGGACCGGAATTGGAATTAAGAATTTTTAAGAATGAAAGACGGACTGGTTCCAAATCGGTCTAGACCAGACCGAACCGGAAAGTTTCAGATTTGAACCAGAACGGTTTGAACTAAATTCTCATAAATAATTAATTTTTATAGAATATTAATAAAAATATTTTGTATTGGTGTATTAAATAAGACAGTTTATTTATTATGCTAAAAGTATTATATTTTATTAAAAATTCATAAAATTGGTCCATTTTGACCCGGACTGCAACCGAAATTCACGAAGGTATTGGATCGGAAATGGATCAAAATCAATCGGTCTACTTCGATTTGATACTTCCAGTCCAGTTCCGGATCATTTTCAAACATTCATTCGCTATTTGCTTTAAATATTTTTTACTTCTCTATTAGATTTACATGCTTTGACATTTGACAGTTGTTAAGGAAAATTTGAGTCCAGCACTTCAAACAAAAACCTCGTCATCGCCACTTCTCGCGCGTTCGCGTTTCCGCTTCTACAACCGTGTTTTTCTCCGACCGATCGAATCGGAAACCAACGACAATGTCTGCCACGCTCTTGCAGTTTCTGAGGCAGCCGCGGCGCACGGCAGCGCTACCAGCTTGGAATTGTCTTCCAGCGACGGCATCGTGTTTGAAGGTGACGAGCCCTAATGTTGGGCGGTTGAGTTCGGTCGGTTGGGACTGTTCGAGCTCGTCAGTGTGATGTCGGTTGAGCCCGGCGCGCGCTGCGAAGTCGGGTTCAACTTATCCTGCCGGTGATCAGGTTTGTTTGATTTTAGTATTAAATTGAAACAATTGCATTACATTTTGCTAAGCTGCTGAGAAATCAAATCCAATTAGGGCTTCTCACAGGTTCCGATTTCGGAGAAAATGCGAGTGCTTCAAGGCTGTGTTTGTTTTATGGAAAATTTGGTGGAAAGACAAATTTAATTTAAAATGAGAATGATTCGAAAAATACTAAAAAAATTATCTCATTTTTCTTTTTGATGGAAAGTTCCATGAAAAATGTGAAAGGAAGTATCAATTTTTCATCATCACGTTCGTATATTGAACTTGATCGGATATTTAAAACTTGATAGAGAAGAAGCGGTTATGCACTTTACATACATTGAACTTGATCTGATTATATCAGATTGATTGGTTAAGAGTAAAAATTATATTTTCCACCTAATATTCTTTCCATTTTATTTTCTGTCTAAACAAATTTTCCGTAAACCAAACACATTTTAGTGAAATCCATTCTGCCAAAACCAGACTTGAGCTGGGCTTTTTGCAGGATTTGGAATTTGTATGTCAATGACAGTGGAAATCAATTTGACTGATTTCTGGCCAGTTAATTTTGGGTCAATGCTCTAAAAAACACGGCCTTAGGCGGCTCGTACTTAGCTGATTAATGATTCTTAAACTATTTGTGTTTCTTAATGTGTAGCGCCTGATTTGGACTTTTAGTTGGATTTCTGATTGGAATTTTTCTGGTTTCACTTGAAGAAGGAACCAGAGAAGGTGAAAAATGAGAGCCTTGAGCAATGGAACTCGTTGACAGTGAAGTTCCTGGGTGCTTCGAACCTACCCTTTTTGCTGCTGCAGTTACCACAGATATTTCTCAACGCTCGCAATCTCATGGAAGGGAACAAGATCGCGCTTCTTGCAGTTCCATGGCTGGTAAACTACTGCCGGTAGGCTCTCATTGTTAATTCGTGGTATTTCTTGTAAAGAAGTGATCTGATGTGTGGTACCGTTTTATGTTAGGGAATGCTTACAGGATTGCTTGGCAATCTGTCCTTGCTCTCGTACTTCGCTAAAAAGAAAGAGGCCGGAGCCATGGCGGTGCAAACACTGGGAGTAATTTCTCGGTATGTTGTGTTGGCTCAGCTGGCTATGGTAGAAGCTATGTCGCTCCCTTACTTTGTGGTGATCTCGGCTGTTATCGCATCTGGCCTTGTCCTTAATTTCATGAGCTACTTCGGTTTCCTCAATGCCCGCATTTGGGGTTTGTGGGAAGATTTCATTACTATCGGTGGCCTCTCCGTGCTTCCCCAGGTTTTGAATCTTGACGAGGTCTCATACTCAGTCAACCTTATGTCATATTTCTCTACTTCTTGACTTCCTATTTGGACCATCTATGCGTTGACAGGTCATGTGGTCCACCTTCGTTCCATACATTCCGGATAGCATCTTACCTGGAGCTATATGCCTCACAGCAGCCATAGGGGCCGTTATCATGGTAGGCTGATATCCATTGTTCTAAACACCCGCTAAGAAATAAAAGTGTTATTAAAAAGAATATTATTAATTAGTGGCTGAGAGGTGGATAAATAATAGTCTCACTTTTAATAATACTTCTTACACGTTTCATGGCAGGTAGTAAGAGTGGGATAAGATTATTAATAATATAAAACATGTTTAGTACAACATAAGTATAAATATTAATAATTTCAATGACAAATTTTACATTTGGTTTTCCCAGTACTAATAATACCCTTTTACACTATTCTATACTGGCTACCAAACGTACGATAGCAGAGAGGTTTTTTTTTTCTTTTTTCTTTGAAGTTGCGTGTTCAATCCTTAATATATGCAGGCACGGTTGGGTAAACTCTCTGAAGCTGGGATGAAGTTTTACGGAGGAATATTTGGGTGGACTGCCACACTTCTCTTCATGTGGATGCCAGTTTCACAAATGGTAAATCTTGATTTCACATTCTTCCATTTACGCCATACGATAAGTTTCTTCCACTGATGATGATGTCTCGCCACACTTTCCAGTGGACAAACATTCTGAATCCAAGTAACATCAAAGGGTTATCAGCTATGTCGATGTTCCTTGCAATGACCGGAAATGGTCTTATGTTGGCTCGCACACTTCTTATTCGAGATCTCATGTGGTAATGCTCTTCCCTTAAACTGTCCATGTTAATACATTATCGCACACTATATCAATGTTGATATTTATCTTGCGGGAGTAGTGTTTGGACAGTGTCCAGTCCAAACCACTTTCAAATTCAGTCTAAAAATAATATATTTCTTATTTTTATAGTCTCAACTCAGTTTGAAAAATATTTTATTTCTTAATTTTGCACTCCGATTCATCCCAGATTATCTCAATATTAAAAATTCTAATTATAGAATTTTTTTTTTGCTCTCTTACTCCGGACTGTGTCAGGTTCACTGGGGCTGCATGGACAACTATTTTCTACGGATGGGGAAATCTCCTGTGCCTGTACATGTGAGTCGTTACATTTACTTTGACCATCTGATATACTGATTTATCGTTCGGTGGAAACTTATGATGGCCTTTTGGTTTCAGTTGCAACACCATCAGCCAAGAGTTTTTTCTGGCAGCGACGACAGGTTTAGCTGCTTGGATTGGTAAGTCGGGTGTCTCCGCTTTGCTTTGCTTACAGTACTTAATTCATCAGCCCAGTTGTGACCAATGGGTGATGCAACAGGATTTGCTCTATGGAGGGACACTTCAGTTCATGGGTATGATTCGCCTTTCAGGCCATTGGAAGAGTTGGTTTTCGGATCAAGATGATGACGGTCAGGGTAAGTTGAGCCTCTGGCGCGGCTGCCATGCAGCAAAGGAATCGATTACTTGTGCAATCGAGCTGAATGTTTACCCAATTAAATTGATAGGGTTCGACTAGCTGGGTCCATTGATCCAGTGGCGGATCTAAGACATGCTGAGTGGGGTCACATGACCAGCTCAACAAGAAATTCACTATATTTTATATGCTAGGGAAAAATCCAACAGGGGCTCCGAACTACTGTCTCTTGCCAAATTGGAGTCTGAACCATCACTGTTACCAAATAAGATGCAAAATCCAGTCATTTTGACGGATATCTTAACTCTGTTAACGAGAATTAACTCCGTTAACAGCACAATATACCCCGTCAGGCTTTCTCTCCAGCCATTTCCTCAGCTTGATCCGCTCACCCATCTCCACCTCGTCACCTGTCCGTTGTATAACTAATCTATTTCCTCGTTGTCTAGGGGTTGTGCGAACTTTGCACCATCCGCCACGGAGTAGTGAGTGCGATGATGCTTCGATTGGAACGCTGGCTGGCTTTGGTGGAGGT
>NQLW01000032.1:937278-950305 GCA_002312845.1 Kalanchoe fedtschenkoi | reverse complement strand
TTCGGTTACAGGTTTAATTTTAAAAAACCGATAATTAATTATTCGATTTGATTTTTAATTTTTTAGACCAAACCAAATCATTTCACTATATTCTTGATCATATTATAAATTTAAGTGAATATATGATTTAAAATATTAATCAATTATTATTTACATAAAAAGTATCATATTTAGTATATAAATTAGTAAATAAAGTTAAATAAAAATTAACCAAAACCGAATCTAATCATATGATTGATTTGGTTTGAATTTTTAAATTAACGGTTCGGTTTCAAAAAAATTCAAGTTTAACATTCTTATTGTGTATAATGTATACATGGCAAATCCACTATATGCCCGATGAGAATGGTATGACTAATAACATTAGGCTTCCAAGTGGCCATGTGACTGGCTAGAGATCTTTCACGTGTGAGTTTCGTAATAAAAAAAATAAGTTAAAATTAAAAATATGATAAAATTACCAACTTTGCACTGAGGTATTATTACTGACTGGGTTTTAGGAGGGAAAGTAAATGGATGGAAGAATTTTGTTTTTGAGTTTTTTTTAAGGTAGAATTTAGAGGGATTAAGAGCTATATCAATTTTCATTTTCATTCCGTTTCTTTTGAATAAGAAGAATTCAGAGATGAAGAAAAAGAGAGAATTTTTCGAGTGAATACAATTCATATGATACATTTAATATGGAACAGTCACGTGACATTTGATCAGCCCACGTGACATTTGATCAGCCCACGTAACGTATTGAAAAGTGAGAATTTTAAAGCCAATTGGAAAACACAAACGTGTCATATTGACATTTTAAAATGTCACGTAACGTTTTCTCATTAACAATGTTCACAGTCCGTTTGATGGACTGTGTCCATCCAATAGTTTCTCTCTTTCTCTTCAACTCTTAATTCTTCTAAATCGAAAGGAAATAAAAATTGATATACCTCTTAATCCCTTTAATTTCTATCTTAAAAACAAGGGATAAACCCCAAAAGGGGTCCTGAACTACAACCGCTTACCTAATTGCGGTCACAACTAACACGATTTCCAAAAAATGTGCGATGAAAAAAAAAACTGATTTTCTAAAATAAAATTTACCATTATATTCATAACCTAATATTATTATAAGACTTAGATTTTTGTGCGAAATTATGTTGTTTGGTTATCAAAATAAATTATATCGTTTTGCACACATAAAGAAAACGATGTCTTTTGATAACCAAATGACGTAATTTTCGCACACAAATCTAAGTCTTATAATAATATTAGGTTAGGAATGTAATGGTAAATTTTATTTTATAAAATCAGTCCAATTTTTTTTATCGCACCATTTTTAAAAATCATGATAACTCTGAACGCAATTGAGTAAACGGTGATAGTTCAGTATGCTTTTGAAATTTTCCCACTAAAAACAAAACCACAAAGCCAGTAAGGTTTTCTGATTATGGGCTAAGTCCAAGAATAGATTTGGGCTTGCGGCCTGATTGGTTTGGCTGAAAGAAGGCCCGTCCACATGCACCTCGTAGCCACCTGTGCGTGGGTTGCTCAATAACTCTTCTGTGGTACGGGAGTAGGTACTCCCTCGTACGACATCATTTTCATTTTAATATCAAACGGCGTCGTTTCCTGATTAAGTTGTGTAAACAAGTATTTAATAAAATATATTTAACAGATATTCATCAGAACTGATGCGATATTCATCAGAAATTATTATATATTCACCAGATTTTCTCCTGTATTTATCACATTATGTTTTGGCTTGATTCATTAGTGTTTCTTCCATATACATTAGAAATGTCTCGATCTTCATCAGAAATGCTTATATATTCATCAGAATTTTCACTGTATTTAACAGATTATTTTTTATCTTTTATTCATTAGTTTTGTTTCCATATTCATCAGACCTAATGCGATATTCATGAGAAATTATTATATATTCACCAGATTTTCTCCTTTATTTATCACATTATTTTTTGGCTTGTATTCATTAGTTTTGCTTATATATATATTATAAAATATCTCAATATTCACTAGAAATGCTTATATATTCATCAGAATTTTCACTGTATTTAGCAGAGTATTTTTTGTCTTTTATTCATTAGTTTTGCTTCCATATTCATCAGAACTGACGCGATATTCATCAGAAATTATTATATATTCACAAGATTTTCTCCTGTATTTATCAGATTATTTTTTGGTTTGTATTCATTAATTTTTCTTCCATATACATTAGAAATGTCTCGATATTCACCAGAAATGCTTAAATATTCATCAGAATTTCTCTTGTATTTACCAGAATATTTTATGTCTTGTATTCGTTAGTTTTGCTTCCATATTCATCAGAAATGTCTCGATATTCACCAGAAATGCTTATATATTCATCAGAATTTTCAGTGTATTCATCAGATTATTTTTTGGCTTGTATTCATTAGTTTTGCTTCTATATTCATCATAAATGTCTCGATCTTCACCCGAAATGCTCATATATTCATCAGAATTTCCGCTGTATTTATCAGATTATTTTTTGGCTTGTATTATTTAGTTTTGCTTATATATTCATCACATATGTCTTGATATTCACCAGAAATACTTATATATTCATTAGAAATACATGTTTATTCATCAGAATTATCCTATATTTTTATGAAATTTTTTTATGGTCTATATTCATTGTTTTCACTTCCATATTCATAAGAAATGTGTCGATATTCACTAGTATTGTTTATATATATTCACCAGAATTGCTCCTGTATTTATCATTTTACTTTTTGACCTATAGATGTTCACCAGAATTACTTCTGTATTCTACATAAATGCTCATTTATTTATCAAATTATTTTATAATCTATATTCATTAATTTTGGAAATTCTGATGAATTTATCACATTTCTGATGAATATAGAAGCAAAACTAATTAATACAAGCCAAAAATAATCTGATAAATACAGTGGAAATTCTGATGAATATATAAATATATATGGTGAATATCTCGACATTTCTCGTGAATATGTAAGTAAAAAAATGAATTTAGACCACAAAATAATATCATAAATATATAAGCAATTTTGATGAATATATAAGCAATTCTGGTGAATATCGAGAAATTTCTAATGAATAATAGGATTTAACTTGTTTTACTATTAAATACAAAACACGATGTTGTTTTAGTGATATAGGAAACAAAGCTGCGTCGTTTGATTAAAATGAAAACGACGTCGAAGTACACAAGAATTTGCCTCCGTTGCTGAAGACATCCCGCTCGCGGAACACGGCTGTGACCAGCACCCTCCGATCAAGCCGAATTGTAGATTTGGCGTTGCTTCACCGAAGGGGCGCTTCCTCACCATGAGATTTGGACAGGACGATCGTGACAGGCTCCTGTTGTGGTTGACGAGGTGCAGGCCACGGACTGGGGTGTGCCACCGGGAGAGTAACCCAGCTGGCCGTGGACTGCTGAATTGTTGTGCCTCCGACGAGCTTTGAAAAGGGACCGCACACTGTTGGATATTCTAGTGTGTTGATGAGCCGGGACGAGACATCCACCGACCACCATCCAAATCCAGCAGCGCCTGTGCCACGACGCCCAGGCTCACTCCAACCTGCGAATTCAGACCAGGCGGAAACAGCATGAGGGAAGGGCGTCTTGAAGCTTCATAATCTTACCTGACGCATACGGCATTGGATGTGAAACTCAACGCGCCGAAGACTGAAAGGCGATGCAACAGCCGTGATGAACTTCCCCCAAGAACACCGAGAGAGCGCCATCGCGGCTGGCTGCCCTCCGATCAGGAGAGTAAGGGGTCGACAGGCGATGACGAGACTTAAGATGAGACCAACTTTGATGCGAGGTGACCGATGATGAGAAGCTCTACGCAATTTCAGAGGTGCGAGGGGGTAGCAGGCCCAAGTGTCCGGGGCGAACATTAGATGAGGAGGACGGTGCAGGACGCACAGGCTCTGATCCAAGCGAGTAAACATGGTCGAAGCGTGAGGCGAGGTAGTTCGCCTGGCATAATACTATGACTTGAACCGGGGATTACCCCTCTAACGGTCACACAAGGGTCGGCATTACCCAGGCTGGAGGTGCGCAAGCTCCGAGTAGACTCCCAAGGTGGCGGGCCCTAAAGCCTGGTGGATGCGGCTTTGGATTGGCAGGCAAGGCAGAGATGTGTGCGAGGGGAAGGGCTTGCCTGCGCCCTCCCCCACCTCCGACCAATTTATTTAAAGAGAAATTAAAGAAAGGATGCTTTAGAGAGATTCAGTATTCAAGAACGAAGTCTAAGAATGAACTAACACACTATTAAGTAAACACATTCGGCAATACCCCACTACCCAAAAACTCGCAGTAAACCTCTCATACCTGATTGATCAACACAGCCGAGTTGAATTCCAACATCAATTTATTCCAAGACCGCAAATCCGGGACAAGACTGTAACTTCTCCGCACAGAATCAAACGCCTCCGCAACTTGCCTGAACCTACCGCATTTTAAGTAGACTCGGATAAGTGTGCATGAGAATGAGGCGCTGGAGCTGCGACTTCAAAGGTGGGATTTTGATCGTGATGGCGGCGCGGGATGGTTTGGCATCAGAAGGGGTTGCAGAGAACGATGAGCAGAAGCGAGCTGTAAACGAGCTTCGCTGGATCGATACGCGTGTGAGCTTCCGGAGCCCCGAGCTCAGCATCACTCTGCTCCCTCACCGCGATTTTATGTTTTTACTCTCGGTTTAACATTTTCTACACAAAATCCCATCCATCAGAATTCGGCGCATTGTGGGTAAAACTATCTTTTCCATTGAAAAATATATTAACATATACGCCCTACATCTTTTTATACTTATCGTTTAGGATTAATATAGGTAAATTAAATTAAATTTAATATCAGCGGTTGAACAAATTTAAAAAATAGTTGTTAATATTTTTTTACAAAAATTCGTGCAAAGTAAAACTGATAGATGATGATTGTTGAGGAATGTATTTGTAATTGATAATAATAATGAATTGATTGATATGTGAAGTTTAAAAATAATTATTAATATTAAATACGCATTTACAATTATTAAATGATAAAAAAATTTTAATTAATTGACATATAAAAGGTGACCGAGAGTATACATCACTTTACTAAAATAAATTATTTGTTTTAATTTATTAATTGATAATTATAATAGATGTGTAATAAAATATGTATCCTACCCAAATAAAAACAATTAGGGCATTGTTCAATAATATATGTATCCTATTTGTGATTTTGCATCTTTGTCAATAAAATATGACATCGAAATTTAGCAGGTGGCGGAGATGGTGAATTATACTGTCGTAACCACACGTGTATATTACTGACGTCACCTGCCATATAGACGTTTCTATATATTGAAATAGTAATATCTCCAATCTTAAGTTTCTTTTTCCAGGACCATTTACGTTTACAGACAGTAATATCGTCGCTAAAACTTTCATTGTTGTCAGTATTTATAAATCAGAATGACGTAACCAATTCTGGATCTGGTCGGATCACTGTGCCACCGTCTTCTCCATCAATCCCCATCGATCCCGAAAGTTCGAACCTTTCTCGATTCCCACCTCCCCCCAGCATCAAACCATCGTAATCGACAGATCCAGTTCGACCCAGGATCAGATCAGTTGTGAAAAAATACTCTCGATTTCGGGATGGGGTCGACGGAGGCGAAAGACTCCAGCAATCCGGCGAGAAAACTGCTAGGATTTGGATTCTGGGTGCAGGGGTTCAGGTGCTTCCCGTGGATGGCCGTCAACTTTTTCCTGAAAGATGGGATCAAGGTCGATCCGTCGACGCTTCAGCTTCTGCAAAACTCCGCTAACATCCCCATGGTCGGGAAGCCTCTGTACGGCGTCGTTTCGGACGCTGTGTATATCAGAGGGCAGCATCGCGTGCCCTATATCGCCATTGGAGGTTTGTGTTTCCAGTTTCAATCACGCTTTTCTCTTACATTGGATTGTGTTAGTCTGATGTGTTATCTTTGAGATGCAATAAGCTAGAAATGCAGTTTGAGTTTGTCTGTTGGATGCAGCCTTTTTACAAGCTGTGTCATGGATAGCTATAGCAATTCTTCCCACTTCAAAAATATCAATCATCACAATGTCGACGTATCTGCTTTTAAGTAATCTCGGTGCTTCGATCGTGGAAGTTGCGCATGACGCCATTGTCGCAGAGTCGGGGAAGCAGCCAGCTAACAACGGATCCAAGGGAGGCTCGCAACCGCCTTCTTCCACTAGTGAGCTGCAGTCGTTTGTTTGGATGGCCTCCTCGCTCGGCGGGGTTCTAGGGAATTTGGTGGGGGGAGTGGCCATTAGCCGATTCTCACCCCAGCATATGTTTCTCGTGTTCGGTCTTCTACTCACGCTGCAATTTTTTATAACCATCGCGGTGCGGGAAAGCTCTCTCAACCTACCCAAGAGCCCGGCGAACGTGGGAATCAGGAAGCAGTTGTCGGAGCTCGGTGCTACGTTGAGGAAGCCTAAAATCGCGTATTCGATTGCATGGTTTGCAGGTTCATATGCTGTGATTCCGGCCCTGACAGGGACCATGTTCTTCTACCAAACGCAGCATTTACATGTTGATTCGTCGGTGCTCGGGATTTCCAAAGTGTTTGGTCAAGCAGCGAATCTAGCATGGAGCGTGGTCTATAATCGTCGTCTAAAGTCAGTTCCTCCAAGACAGCTTATCTCCGCTATCCAGGCCACCATGGCAGCGTTCATGTTATCAGACGCCTTGTTCGTCAGAGGCTTCTACCGGACAATGGGGCTTCCAGACTCCGTTTACGTCGTCATTTCCTCCGGGCTTCTTGAGGTTCTCTACTTTTTCAAGATTCTGCCGTTTAACATTCTGATGGCTCAACTCTGCCCAGCAGGCTGCGAGGGGTCACTGATGGCGTTTGTTGCGTCTTCTATTGCTTTTGCCTTTATTGTCAGCGGGTACCTCGGTGTTGCACTTGCATCGTATGTTGGAATTTCGGAAAATGATTTCTCGGGGTTTCCGCTAGGCCTGCTGATTCAGGCGGCATGCACTTTGCTTCCCCTGGCGTGGGCGTCATGGATCGCTGATCCTCCGAAACCCAAAAGTAGAACAAAGTCATTTTAGATCATAGATACCTGGTAGAATGAATTTGATCAAGTTAGTAGAATCTCAAAATTATCAAATCCATTTTGACATTTGTGCTACTTGTAATCTAATTGATCTCTAGACAGGGTTTTGGGTTCATATTTTCCGGCTCAGATAGTGCTCAGAGTTTGACAAAACTGAATGAATTTCATCCCATTGAACTTTCGTAGCAAATTTCATGTCAAAATTCAGAACGCTTTGAGGAATATTGATGATGAAAATAAGCAGAATTCCAAATTTTTGACATGATGTTTCTCTGGTGCATGAAACCTCAAGAACTGGTTTTAAACATTAAACCCACATCAACTTGAATTGAAACATACTAAACAAGAGCATGCAGCAAGAGGCTGGACGTGATACACCACAAGACAAAAGTTAGAACCCAGGAATGTTCCGAATGAGATCTTCAAAACACCAAATTAGCGCTGACATTGTAACATCCAAGATCAACCTAAATGCGGGCTTCAAACACACAGTTAGCGCCGACTTTGCCACTTCTGAGGAAGGATTCGATGTCATTAGGAGGGTTCATTCCCAGCTTTTTAGCACGCTCCCACCTATCCAATCTTGTCATTCCGATGCAGGGTCCGTACCTCATGTTCAGGTCAAACTGCCTCAGCACATCCTCATAGGGACTGTGAGCATCTGCACCAAATGAAAACAGATGAATCATCTCAGCTCAGGCTACAAAATAGTAAAATACAACACTAGTACGAACCAAGTGATACTGTTTGCAATCTGCGGCAACTGATGAAAATAAAGCACAAGGCTTTAGAGAGCACACAATGTCCAAAACAGTCAACTCTGTAGATCTTCAGTTAAAATCTGTAACTGGGCCTCAGATAAACTTCACAGAATATAACAATTTCCAATCTTGCAACAAAATGTGACTTTCTGAAGCCTGAACCACCAAGCCCTAGTTTAAAAGAAACCAAAACCCTAATTCACATTGTTACCGGGAACCAACAATCGATCATCAAATCGTTTAATTAACAAGCCAAAATAGCAGAGGAAGGTGTGACAAGATAAGGAACCTTTGAGGTCGGGCTTGCCGTGAGAGAGCAGGGCCGCGGGTTGCGCCGCAGCGGAGCCGAGCGCAGCATCGTGGCTCGGCGAAGCTTTCTTCTTGGATGAAATCGAAGGCGAAGGCTTCGGCTTCGAAATCCCACCGCTCTTCTTCTGCCTATAAAAACTCTTCATGCCGCCTGACGCCATCTTCGAGGTCGTCGATCGATCGATCGCTTGCTGGAGTTTCAAATTTTGAAATTCGAATTCCTTCCTTGAGAGAAGAAGGTCAATCCTTTGCTTTCTACGTATAGCAATTTTATTTTTCCGGACAATTGCCTCAAATCCATATGTATTTACTTTCAAGTCCCTTTAGTTACGTTAAGCACCTTTGACTTGTTGAGAATTAACAACAGTAATTCTTAAAAGTTTATTAAATTAAAAATAAGCCCTGATTTCGGGAGTTGTCTTCAGGATCGAGAGCATCTATCTAGATGAGTGTTCACGTTCTAAAACGACGTAATTTTATGTCGTTTTTATTATAATTATATTATTCATTAAATAAAAAAACAGAAAAATCAAGAAAACTTTAAAAAATTATTTTGCCAGTCAAAATAGAAATAATTAAATAACAATTTTATGTTTTTATTTTCATTAAAATAAGTTAATCCATCTATTATCAAATCTGATGAATATAGCAGCGCATGTAATGAACATAATAACTCATTTGATGAACATAGCAGCTCATCTGATGAACATAAAATCTATCTGATGAACATATCATCTAATGAACGTAGTATCTAATCTAGTGAACATATTATCAAATATGATGAATATAACAGCTCATCTGATGAACATATTATCAAATCTGATGAACATATCAGCTCATATGATGAATATATCATATGATGAATATAACAACTCATTTGATGAACATAACAGCTCATCTGATGAACATAGCATCGCATATGATGAACATAGCATCTCATATGATGAACTAACTGGTCATCTGATGAACATATCATCTCATCTGATGAACATATCATCCAATGAACATATTAGCTAATCTTATAAACATACGATCAAATATAATGAACATAGCAGTCCATCTGATAAATATATTAAAAAATCTGATGAACATAGCATTTCTTCTGATGAACATATCAGCTCATCTGATGAACATATCGGCTCATTTGATGAACATATCATCCACTGAATTTATAGCAAATTTGATGTACATGTTATCAAATCCGATGAACATTGTAGCTCATATGATGAACATATTATCAAATATAATAAAAATAACATATCATTTGATGAACATATCATCTGATGAACATAAAAGCTCTTCTAATGAACATAGAAGCTCATGTGATGAACATAACCGCTCATTTGATGAACATACCAGCTCATCCGATGAATATATCACCTGATGAATATAACAACAAATCTGATGAACATAATAGCTCATTTGATGAACATAACAGCTCATCTGATGAACATATCACCTCATCTGATGAACATGTCATCTAATGAACATATTATTAAACTTGAGAATATAACAGCTCATCTGATGAATATATTATCAAATCTGATGAAAATAGCATCTCATTTGATGAAAATATCATCTGATGAACATAAAAGTTGTTCTAATGAACATAGAAGCTCATCTAATGAATATAGCAGCTCATCTGATGAACATGACTGCTCATTTGATGAACATAGCAGCTCATCTGATGAATATATCATCTAATTAACTTAGCATCTCATCTGATGAACATAACAACTGATGAACATATTATCTCATCTGATATCATCTAATGAACATATTATCAAACATGATGAATATAATAGCTCCTCTTATGAACTTAACAAATCTGATGAACATAGTAGCTCATCTAATGAACATATCATCTGATGAACATAACAGCTCAGTTGTGAACATAACTGCTCATTTGTGGAACATATCATTAAATCTGATAAACATATTATTTGATGAACATAATAGCGCATCTGATGAACATAATAACTCATCTAATAAACATATCAGTTCATCTGATGAACATATCATCCAATGAACATAGTTAAAATAAAATGAACATTAATATAAAATATTAAATTTATTCAATAAATTTTTATTTAAATTTTTATAAATCAAGATAATATATATCTTTTAATTTTTCTGATTTTTTCTATTTTTTTTTATTTTTTACTACTTATTTGAAATAGGAATAAGTGTTTTAATGAAAACGATTTAAAATTACATCGTTTTCGAGCGAGAGCACCCATCTAAATATCGAACTCTCAATGCACCCAGGAATTTGCAATCTCCAGACTATCTTGGAAGTGTTTATACAGAATGTCTAAAAAATAATAATAAATTTCGCAATAGCCGAAATCATATTTTTAATGTGATATCGAACCAGTGCAAGCATAGTAATGAGAAGCATGTCCGAGGCTAAATCGGTCAAAACTTTTGTTTTCAGTTTTTTAGTTAAACTAGAGGTTAAAAATTGGACTGGAAAGTAAACCAATTAGGGATCCAATTTTTATTTTTTCGGATGAGTCGACGGTCCAAATCGGTTCGATCGCCGATCTAACTGTATATAATAATTACAATATTAAAATGTTAGGTACCAAAATCAAAATATAAACAAAAATATTAAATAATTTATTGCTAGGAACACTTCTTTATAATTGTGGTAGTCTGCATTTGAGTCCCACCGATGACATTTTTCAAAACAGTTCATATTTTCATTCAGGTAAGATGAAATTAATGTTCAATTAATTATTTATTCATAATGAATTGGTTCAGTATAACCTGTCACTCAACGATTTCATAATAGACAGACCGGTTTGGCCAATTCTATCCGATTCATGCTGTAGTTCGGTATGAATTCACAAATCCGACCGATGTTTGGTCTGGTTCCCGACTCAATCGGTTGAGAAATCAATCAGATCCGATTTTAATAAAGAGTTAAAGGAAGTTTTGTTTATCAATTGAACCAACCCATTTGACATTTTCATTTACCATCACCAATCCAATTTAGGTCAACTTATTTACTATTTTTGCATGTACAAGTCTTTTACAATATTATTATTTCAAACATAATCAAATGAATAGTTATTAAAATTGGATCGGAGTCGAATCGTTTAGGTTCCGTTCTTGATTTTTTGATTGAATTGATGATTTGTATCTGTTCAACCGCCAGTCTGATTAATTATTAATATGTTAAATTGATAAATAACCAATTGATAATAAGATTGATACGATTGATTCATTGGCTTAAGGTCTGGACTAGCGATCATGGTTTGAATCTATTTTTTTATTTAAGATAATTAATAAATAATTACATATCAAATCAGTTTGAACAAAATTGGCCGGTTCAAAACGATTTACCCCGATTTCCGCCTATTATGTCCAGTTTAACCGCGTTCTCAATGAAATCCGATAAATATATGTAAGCTGGACTAGAATTTGGTTTGATTATCTGTTTAACTGGTTGAACCAACCAATCGATCTCATTTTAATAGCTATGGTTAAATACACTAATGTCAACTGCATCCCAAATTTGTAATTGTTCATCATGCATCAGGTTGAAAATTATGAATATTTTTACCATCAATGAGTGTGTGCAATGAGTAACCGAGTCAAAATAATAAGTAAGAGAATGAAAAAATAACTTAAATTAATTATGTTATTAATTCAAACAATTCATCAGAGTATTGAAAACCAACACATGCATCATTTAATAAATATAATTTATGTTATTATTTTCTATTGTTAACGGCTTATCTAATAAACATATCATGTTATTGACAAGGGATAAAACCCAAAAGGGGCCCTGAACTACCACCGTTTACCCAATTGCGGTCAGAACTACCACGATTTCCAAAAAGGGTGCAATGAAAAAAAATTTGGATTGATTTTCTAAAATAAAATTTACCATCACATTCCTAAAATAATATTATTATAAGACTTAGATTTGTGTGCGAAAATTACATCGTTTGGTTATCAAAATAAATTATATCATTTTGCGCACATAAAGAAAACGACGTCTTTTGATAATCAAATGACATAATTTTTGCACACAAATCTAAGTCTTTTAATAATATTAGGTTTGAAATGTAATGGTACATTTTAATTTAGAAAATCAGTCCAATTTTTTTTTCAGTGCACCCTTTTTGGAAATCATGGTAGTTCTGACCGCAATTGGGTAAGCGGTGGTAGTTCAGGGCCCCTTTTGGGTTTTTCCCCAATTGACAATGTAGTTCATTTGATATAGGGATAAAACCCAAAAGGGGTTTTGAACTATCACCACTTACCCAATTGCGGTCAGAACTACCATAATTTCTAAAAAGGGTGCGATGAAAAAAAAATTGAACAGATTTTCAAAAATAAAATTTATCATTACATTGCTAACCTAATATTATTAAAAGACTTAGATTTGTGTGCGAAAATTATGTCGTTTGATTATCAAAATAAATTATATAATTTTGCGCACATAAAAAAACGACGTCTTTTGATAACCAAATTACATAATTTTCGTACACAAATCTAAGTCTTATAATAATATTAGGTTTGAAATATAATGGTAAATTTTAATTTATAAAATCAGTCCAATTTTTTTTTCATTGCACCCTTTTTGGAAATCGTGGTAGTTCTGCCCGCAATTGGATAAGCGGTGGTAGTTCAGGACCTCTTTTGGGTTTTTCCCCATAAATATATTAATAAATCTGATGAACATATCATCTGATGAACGAAATAGCTCATCTACTAACATAACAACTCATCAGATGAGCATATTAGCTTATATGATGAACATATAATCCAATGAATATAGTTAAAATGTGATGAATATTTTTATTAATTAATGAATATAAAATATTAAA
>NQLW01000032.1:881942-935529 GCA_002312845.1 Kalanchoe fedtschenkoi | reverse complement strand
TAATCTGATAAATATAGGAAAAATTATGGTGAATATATAAGCAATTCTGGTGAATATCCAATGAATTCTGATGAATATGGAAGCAAAATAAATAAATTTAGACCATAAAATAATCTGATAAATATAGGAAAAATTCTGGTGAATATATAAGCAATTCTGGTGAATATCCAATGAATTTTGATGAATATGGAAGCAAAAAAAATAAATTTAGATCATAAAATAATCTGATAAATATAGGAAAAATTCTGGTGAATATATAAGCAATTCTGGTGAATATCCAATGAATTTTGATGAATATGGAAGCAAAATAAATAAATTTAGATCATAAAATAATCTGATAAATATAGGAAAAATTCTGGTGAATATATAAGCAATTCTGGTGAATATCCAATGAATTCTGATGAATATGGAAGCAAAATAAATAAATTTAGACCATAAAATAATATGACAAATATAGCAGAAATTCTGGGGAATATATAAGCAATTCTGATGAATATGAACACATTTCTGATGAAGAATTGGGGTGTTACACGTTTTATTGTTAAACACAAACAACGACGTCGTTTTGGTGAAATATGAAATGAAGGCACGCAAAGATTGTATGAAACGACGTCGTTTTGGTTAAAATCAAAATGACGTCGTACGAGGGAGTATCTATTCCCGTACCACAGAAGAGTTACTCAACGTTTGCGGTACGACTGAAGCAACATCTTATCACAACTTATAATTTAATATATTTAAATATATGCATATGTTATTAAATTGGTATTTGAAAAAATTTAAACCGTTGATTCTGAAATTGAATTTCCGATGGTTAGACATTTGGTCCGATTCGGATAATTATCTGTTCATCTGTCATAACTTATAAGTAAATTAAACAATAGGCCCCTGATGTTGGAATCCTTGCAATAAGGTCCTCTAGGTTCTTCACATTACAATTCAACCCCAAGTTGAAGACGGTATAAAGACGTCTCTGTGACGATACTGCTGAAAATGTTGCTTGTCGAATCTCGAAGCGCTTTCGACTGACAGCTCTTCTCCGCCACTCGAATCCGAAACCGGAGGAGCGGAGGTGGAAACGACGAGCAGATCAGCGACGATTCCAGCGGCAGCCGGGGCGATGGACGACGCCAAGGCGTTAACGCAGCATCAACAGCAGCAGATGATGATCCAACAGCAGCAGCAGCAGATGCTCATGTTACAGCAATTACAGCACCAGAAGCAGCAAGCGATGTCACGATTCCCGTCGAACATCGATGCGCATTTGCGGACGCCGGGATTTCCTCGCCAGATGGTAAACCCTAATTTGCACCAACAGCCGAGTCCGAGCCCTAACCCTAATAACCCTAATCCGGGGACGGAATCGCAGCATCAGAATCTGCAGCCGAGTCAGACGGTGGCCGCGCAGGTGCAGCAGCAGCAGAGGATGGTGCGGCCGCCTGCGAATCAGACTGAGTTGCATTTGGCATATCAGGACGCGTGGCGGGTTTGTCATCCGGATTATAAACGGCCTTTTGCGTCTATTGAGGATGCTTGTGAAAGGTGAGTTTTTTTATTCAGATTCTGTAACAATTAAGGAGTTACATTCTATGAATTTTGATTCTTGTTTTGCATTGATTATGGCCTTCACACTCTGATTCATATTTCTTTCTCTCCCCTTGGCTCCAAACTAGCTTTTGAATTTTCCTCCTCTTGTATCTGAGGTTTCATTTGAGAGGATAATTAGGTTTATTCCACTGTGTTAGTTATCATTAAGTTGGTTTATGGAAGTTGGGTTCTTTAATTTGGAAGTCATTAACTGGTAAAGCAAGTGAACTTGGCAATGTATAAGTGAGAGATTTTCTGTCATTATTATTTTCAAAGGAAATGTCAGAGTATGTTGACTTTTAAAAGATCTATAATTATGAATCATCTTCTCTTGAGCTGGATGTGAATTTTTACTCATACCTTTACCCAAATTTTTGTAGTAGTTTTCTTTTCTTTTACAATCATAATTGTGTCTCTTGGTCTCATGATTCGTAAAAGTCATCTTGAGATCCATATTTGTGTATTATATCACCCTTGAAAATTTGGAAGGAGAGTAGATTCATTATTCCCAGTCTTATTTACTTCGAATGTTGTTTATTTCTGACAAGAAAAGATGTATATTGTTTAGGCTAATCCAAAATTGTCTGTAATTGTAGTTCTTATGGTTTTGCTTCAATAGCTCCATTTAGCCAAAGAGGTTGAGGTCACTGAGTTGTGTATATGTCAGAAGATCATTTTTAACATCAGTCCTGTCTTAGTTTCCCTTCTGGTATTGTTTGTTTCTTATTTTGAAAAGGCGTTCACAAATGTGTACATGTCTTATTACCTCTGGATTATCACTAGTTTACTTCTAGGTTTAATGGGATCTTATTTTCTGTTGAATTTCTAAAGTTAGTTTGTAGAGCTTGATTCTTGTAAACAAGCAGTGAAGTGGCTGTACTGAATACATCTGGTCCAGTTTTGATTTAACGAGGATCCTATCCATACAGAGACTTATAACTAGTTATTCAACTGAAATATGTGTGAGGGCATTTTTTTTTATTGTTGTCAATGTTGATTGCCTGAGCTTCTTATTCAGAGTTAGCTGTGTCGCTCAGCCTTCTAATTCAGTCTGCTCATTATTTTCTGTAGACTTCTTCCGTACCATGTAGTGGCTGACTATGAGGCAGAGGAGGATGATAGAATTTTAGATTCAGATACAACAGGGCAGATGCTGTCTCGATCGCTGCAGTGGGATAACAACATTGCAGCCAAAGTTGCTGAGTTCACAGGCACTTTTGAGAAACAGGTGTATGCCTTCAACCTGATTTCCCGAAAACGTGGTCAGGGGGAGTTTCGAGCTGAAGAAAGGCTGATGATTGAGCAGGCCCTTCTTCAAGAAGAGAAGCGCGCAATGCTGGAACTAAGAGCTGAAATAGAGTCAAGGGAGAAAGCTGGTCGAGAGGCTAATATGAGAATGGCAGCCATGGCACAAGCTTCTCAAGTGCAGTCTCAATCACATGCCCGTGCTGAAATGATGGCTCGAGGAGCAATACGTGCCAATGCTTTAGGGTCTCACGGCAATGATGTGTCGATGGGTCACGACATGGGGGATCAAGAGCACGGAGGAAACCCCGACGGTATGATGAATGGATGGGGGCACAATGGTCAAAGAGATGACGAGCCACCAGATGATTTCTTGAATGATGAGGAGAATGAAAATGGGGATGCGGGAGCTCAGGATGACGACTGGCGGGAATCTGGGGAGTTTGATTTAAACACTAGGTGATCCAGCCGTCTGTAATTGATTGTCATTTTGCATTGGGGATTGGGGAGTTGAGGCCGAAGAAGCATTGTTGATGTAATGAACTCATTAGGGGCGATACAGGGCTTTTGTTAGAAAGATCATCACAATGCAAAGTAAACGAGTAGGAGCTGTATGGATTTGTTGTTTCTGGCAGCAGGCCTTCTTTACTCTGTCGTTGTCTTTTTATAGGTAGTGCGTGCGCTGTTGAATTTACCAGGGGAACCAGACAAGGCACGATTTAGGACTATTTCTTTGCCTCTTCAGGCCTCGCAGATGATTAAAAGGGATATGGAAAATTCCTACAAATCTTGAAATCTCTATGCTATGTTACAGTCGTCAGAAATGACACACTCATAGTGTAACACGGACCATGTAAAAAAATCAACAGTATAAAAAAAATCAACATAGAGAAAAATTATGCTAGAGAGTAACTGGGCGAGCTTAAAAATCCTAGACTGTTTAGTCAAAGAAACCAAAGCGGAGGTGGGACTGTGGAATGCACAGGGATGTAACGCGAAACCTACAAAATGCTATGGAGCTGAGAATCCAATCTGTGCTGTAGCTCCTTGATCTTCACAGACATCTCTGTCTTCTGTTCCTTGTAGCTCTGTAGCAGATAGTCTTTCGCCTCAATGACTTCCTTCAACTCTCCAACCTCCACTCGCAGCATCTGTACCCGATCTGAGGTCCCTCTACCGTTCTCTAATGTATCCAAGTTGGTCTCATGATTGTGGTATCCATTTGAGTGACCATTCATACCCACTGACGGCCAGACTGGGATTGGCAGGCCTGTTTCACTGGGGCTGACATGTCCAACACAGTGGTCAGCAATAGCTTTTCTCAGTCTCTGGATTTCTCTTTCTGAATCAAATAATTCCTGGTTCGCTGCGTCAAGTTGTGTCTGCAAATGGGCAGCATGTAATGACTGTGAATTGAGCGAGTTCTGCAGTTCCACAATCTGATCCTGCATTTCAAGTATCATATCATCTCTCCTCTTCAGTTGCTGCCTCAGCTTGTGAATCACTTCTCGCTTGCTGAAGACCTCAGAACCAGATTCTGACACAGAAGGAGAAAGTGAACAATTTGAGTGATGGAATGGTTTTGGTTGTAGCTCAAGTCTGTCTGGAGATGATGTCCACATAACCCCATTTTCTTTGGCATACCCAGGGGTTGGAACGGTTACTAATGGTAAAGCCCCTTCAGGTTCTGTCATCATGTGGCCATTGGGTGCGTGTTTCCTTCCCACAGTGCCCCCATTCGCTGTCAAAAACCTAATACACATTAATACATCTAATCTGAAATGGAACTAAAATACACACTGGTTCATGTGAGAGGGTAGAGAAATCCATGGAGAACCGTACTGTGAAAATGCAGCAAAAATGGGGCATTTGATATTCAAGTTTCAAACTAAAAATGGGCACTATTAATTAAAGTTTGCTTTTAAACCTGAATCGTAGCTGAAATGAGTGTCACCATCATGTGTGAAAGAGTAATCATTGGAATGCAATCGATAATTTCCCGCCCTTCCATTATCTGTAGAGTTTCCTGCATTCCCAATAAAGCTAAATAAATGTACAAGTGAAATATCTGAACAACACTTGCGTAAAATCCTACGACAAAATACTTACTGCCCGGGTTTTGCTGCTTACTGTCCATTGCCTGTTTTAGCTTGTATCCTAGGTGAATTGACAAAGAACTTAACAAGGCACCACCAGCAATTAAAACCCAGTGTGGTCTCTCCCCCTGGGAACTTCTTGAACCCTGAGCTTCAGGCATCCCAGTTGTTCTTGATGTCATTCTTAAATCTAATTAACAACTCCACTGCAGTAATGCATTACCAATCCATCTCAACTATCTGAAAATGACAAGAAAGCGAGTTGATCATTTTATTTCACAAATTTATCACTCAAATAAATAGATAGACAGATATAGTGTTGAGTTCAAATGCAACCCCCTTAATAAACTCAAAACTCTACAATCCCTTGGATTCAGTTGATTAAACTTGAATCAAATGTCCAAATTGAATCAGAGGTTTGAGGATCATACATAAATGCATGCATGTCACTATTCACCATCATGATTCAGCCATAGCCTAACCTGACATGCATGTCATTGAAGCAAAATCAAACTTGTGAAATTCAGTAAAAACTAAAAACTGGGGATTAGACCCTTAAATCACTGACTCATAAGTAACCGACAGCCCTAATCGGAAAGCAGTGACAAATGATGCAGATGAAAATTTTCTGATACAATACATGACACATCTAATTAGTGAATCACCGGATGCAAGCGAGACAATGATATGGGTATATTACAGACAAACTCTTTTTTGGAAGTATTAATAATCTGGAAGAATAAGAGCTCAGACGAAAAAATTGTAAAGGGTGAACTTCATTTGGATGGTTTTACGCAGTTAGTAGCTTTAGACTACAGTGTATAAGAGCTGCCGCCAAATGACATCATAAATCTAATTCCAAATGGGAATACTGTAAACAAAATGGCATACACAATTCTTTGTCTTGCAAATCACATTACCCTCTAAAGCAAGCCAAATAAAGATAACAGGCTACAGTCTCCTACTAAAGCACAAAAAGTTAGGAAACTTGTAACTAACTCAAACACATCTTTCAGCAAGCAACCATCTGATTCAAGACTTGCATGCTGAAATGAAAGAACAATATTGCATTTAGTCAGTCACACAAGGTAGCTAAGCCTCTGAGTATCCAAAATGAAAAACAGCTAGCAGCTGAAAACACTAAATTACGGAATCGGAGATTACTCCTGTTGTTCAGCTAACTGAAGACAAACATAAACATCCAGTTTCCAACCACAATCCTAATGCCATCATTTTCACCAAAGCCTCAACCTCCCACAGCCAGAAATTCAGACCAAAAAATTCATCTCTCTCGGTAAATCCGTAGCCCCGGTCACAAACAACACAATCACCGTATCTAGATTCCATATTTCAACATAACCAGACCAGACTGATTCAGATAGGAAAACAGCCACACGGAGCGAGCAATATCCGCGAGGCCGTTCAGCAAATCCAATCGGCATCGTGAAATCATTCCGAAGGCAAAACACAATCAGAGGATAACGTATAAGAAAATTCACGGACCTGAATCGGAAGGCGGAGGGAATGCTTAGGGTTCCGGCGCTGATTTCCGAATCACGAACCCCGCAATCTGTGCGTTATGTGAAGTGTATAATTTCTAGGCCGCAAAACCTGCCGAAGAGGAGGCTTCGCTTACGGCAGCGAATGCAGCTCGGGCGACGGTGGATTAGGGTTCAACGCGATGAAATCTGAACGGCGACATCAACGCCGGAGGGTCGAAGTTTGGAATATATTTTTCCAGGGTTTTCTGAGTGCCATGAAAAATGAAAATGGCGGCTTTATTATTAACAGTATTAATCGCTCTGTGTTATATTTTATACTTTTATTTTTGATTTATTTTTATTTATCATTTAATAATTTTAAATGAATATTCAATATTAATAATTATTTTAAAACGTCAAATATTAATTATTTTATTATCATAATCAATAAAAAAATACATTCATCACCCTTAATCATTTAACAAATTTAATTTTTTGCATAAATTTTTTCAAAACAATATGAACCATCTATTTATTAAATTTATTAAATCATTAATATTAACTTCATCTTAATCTATTCAAATTAACAATATATATTAAAGGTCGGGGTATGTTATGTTACTTGAACTATTATTTATTTTTACAGGTAAATTATTTTCATAAATTGCTTTTTTGCCACGTATGAAACTTATTTTGGTTTGTGACTTTCCTTATTTTTTTAATTTTATATTAACTAATAAGGTGTTGGCCTAGTGGTATTGGGTGTTGTCTAACAACCCTAAGGTCCTGGGTTCAAGCCCTGTTGGTACCGCATTTGAAAATCGTGAGCTGGCCCGCAGTGAGTATGGGCGTATACTATCAAAGTGGAGGGAGTGTGCGGCCCCTGGTCATCTAGGGGGAAGTAGGGAACCACTATCAATCCCCTTTAAAAAAAAAAAAAAGTTAACCAAATGACGTAATTTTCACACACAAATCTAAATCTTATAATAATATTAGTTTTGAAATGTAATGATGAATTTTATTTTAGAAAAGCGGGCCAAATTTTTTTCCATCGCATCCTGTTTTAAAATTATGGTAATTATATTTACAATTAAGTAACCGGTGATACTTCAAACTCCTTTTAAAATTTTCCCATTATTATTTTTGTCTTGTTTGAATTTGGGAAAGGAGACTAAATGTGAAGTGGTTCGGGAGAGGGGA
Source organism: Kalanchoe fedtschenkoi (assembly GCA_002312845.1). Lineage (NCBI taxonomy): Eukaryota > Viridiplantae > Streptophyta > Magnoliopsida > Saxifragales > Crassulaceae > Kalanchoe > Kalanchoe fedtschenkoi. Next base: position 927,920 of record NQLW01000032.1, on the reverse strand, counting down.
CCACTAAAATAAGTTGAGTTTCGTTGATGGATTGGTATTAAATGATTACATATTAAACGCTAAATTCTTGTTGAAAATAGAATAAATATTAATAATATTCAAGCGATAAATTTTAGTTTCAAATTCAAAAATTATTTTTTAAAAAAAATGGATGAAATTATTTATTAAAATCGCATTGGTAGTTGAACTGGTTCAAACTTCGATTCCTTATTTACTGATTGAACTGGCGTCTCGCACTAATTTTTCCGATCTAATTACTCATAATTTTTAATATAAATATAAGGGATAAAATACAAAATAGGCCCTGAACTATCATTATTTACCTAATTGCGGTCAGAACTATCACGATTTTCAAAAATGGTGCTATAAAAAAATAGACTGATTTTCTAAATTAAAATTTACCATTACATTCCTAAATTAATATTATTATAAAACTTAGATTTGTCTGAGAAAATTACGTCGTTTGATTATCAAAATAAATTATACCATTTTGCACACATAAAGAAAACGCTGTCTTTTGATAACCAAACGACGTAATTTTCACACACAAATCTAAATCTTATAATAATATTAGTTTTGGAATGTAATGATGAATTTTATTTTAGAAAATCAGTTTAATTTTTTTTATCGTCCCCTTTATGATAGTTCTGACAGCAATTGAATAAGCGGTGATAGTTCAAGATCTCTTTTAAATTTTTCCCTAAATAGGAATAACAACATAAAAATATAGCAAAATGAATGGCTGAGCGGTGGTTGGACCGCCAAATGACTTCAATGGCTAGGAATCAAGCCAATTCGACCAGTTGAACCGGTCAACTCAGTATAATTTTAAGGGCATCTTTAACTCATAAACCTGAAAAGTAGGTTTGTGTCATGCCACGTGTGATTTGTGTCATGCTACGTCAGTATCTCCATAAACCTCATTTTTATAAACCTTTCACCCATAGTCATAAACCTGCATACAACTCTGCGCATGGGACCTACCTGTCATACTACATTTTTTTTATATTTTTTCATATTAAACTAACTTTCAATTTATTAAATATTTTACTATATTGTGAATATTTATTTGTATTATTTTCTTAGATTTATAAAAAATACAAAATTAGAAATTTTCACCAAACAATAATAATATTGTATTAAATGTGAAATTAAATGTTGTCCACTCCAAACTTAAATAAAATAAAAACCACACAATTAACGATAAAATATGACAAATACAACTTAATTCAAATCGAGGTCTCCAAATTGTTGTCAAATATGTTCCACCAAATCTGCTCGAAGTTGATGATGAACATGTTTATCACGAAGCTCGGCGTGTCTTTGAATGTATTGTTGAAATTGAGGAGTACACCCTTGAGTTGGATTAATGGGAGGTTCTTCGTCTTCGTCCATCCAATTCATAGCTTCATCACCTTCATCTTCGATGATCATATTATGTAAAATGATGCAAGCATACATTATATCTCATAAATGATTTTTATATCAGAATCGTGCTGGACCACGTATAATAGCCCAACGAGATTGTAGCACGCCAAAAGCACATTCAACATCTTTTCTTGCCGATTCCTGTTTCTCTTTAAATAATTTTCGTTTTGGATCTTCCGGATGAGAAAAACTTTTAACGAACGTGCTCCATTCGGGATATATGCCATCGGTTAGATAATAACCTTTCATGTATGTTGACATATTTACCGTGAATTGAACTGTAGGCACATCACCTCTGAGTACATCATTGAATAATGGTGATTGATTGAGCACATTTATATCGTTGTTTGATCCAGCCACCCCAAAAAATGCATGTCATATCCACAAGTCAGTTGAAGCTACTGCTTCGAGCATTATTGTGGGAACTCCATGATCGCCTCGCGTGAATTGTCCTTTCCATGCCACGGGACAATTTCTCCATTGCCAATGCATGCAGTCCAAGCTGCCTAACATTCCAGGAAACCCATGTTTATCAGAATGCATTTGCAGTAATCGTTGAACATCAGCATGATTCGGTCTTCGCAAATACTTCTCTCCAAACACCTGTATTAAACTGTGACAAAATTTGTATAGACACTGAATAACCGTTAATTCACTCATTCGAAGATACTCATCATAGTGATCCGCCGGAGCTCCATAAGCTAACTGACGAATAGCAGTAGTACACTTTTGAATTGACGAGAAGCTCATCCTTCCACGAGCATCACCTCTCTGTTGAAAATAGACATCATTATTAGAAATATCACTCACTATGCGAAGAAATAACTCCTTTCGCATTCAAAACCTTCGCCGAAAAACATTGAGAGGGTAGACCGGTTGATCAGCAAAATAGTCTTTATAAAGACGATCATTTCCAATCTCACGTTCCCTTTCAATGTAAATTCGAGAGCGCCGATTTATGCTGGTTGCTTGTTCTGTTCGTTGTTGTTCTTTTAGAAGCAGAAGCACCATTTGCTCATCAGTGTCATCTGTACACTGATTAATTAAAAATTGCTCATAATCAAAGCCGTTGGCCGAATGAGAGTTTTGTGACATTTTGACTCACAAAATTTAGATGGAGAGGCAAAATGAGAGTGTAATGTTTTAGTGCTTCCATAGATACATTTTATAGACATATATTTTGTAACGGCTAGTTTTTTTTTGGACAAGACCAATAATTTTTGTTATAACGGCTAGTTCTCTTTAAATCTTAGCGACATTTTTTGTTGCAACGGCTAGTTCTCGTTAAATGTTAGCCACACTTGTTGCAACGGCTACTAATCACTTCAAATTTTTCAACGGCTAGTAATCACATAAATGTGAGTCAAACTTATTTTACAACAACTAATTTTATTGAATTAATTTCATACTTAAACTTGAAAGGTACATAAAATTAAGGAATGTCATGTCTGGCCTTGATAATTGAGCACATATGATTGTGAATGGCAAGTTGCTGATCACTCATTGTAGTCGTGTCCTTCATCAATATCTCATAGTCAGCACGGAGCGTATCATCCTTTGCTTTGTTCTTAATTTCGTTAAGAACAGCCAGTTTTTGAGCCTGAAATTCTTCTAACCTTTTCCATTGGTTTTCGAATTCAACATTCACTAATTCAGTGACGTTCTTCTTTCCTTTTTCTTTTACTTTTCGATAAGAGTACTCATCGGCATCACGATTTGATGATGAGGTATATGCTCCAGATTCACTTGTCTTGGATTTCTTTGATGCATTTTGCGCTTCAATTTGTGCAGCCCACTTTGGTTCATCCTTCACCATCTCCCAAATATGCATATATGGAAACTCTTTCTTCTTATGTGCATTTTTCCAATTCAATCGCGCTGCCTCTATTATTTGATTGTCTGACCACCCACTGTGATGATCAGATACAATTTGATTATAATAACGATTAAATTCATTTAAGAAGTAGTAATGTGGCTTGATTTGAGATTCTTCTCTTTCGATTTTGGTCTTGCGGTACGTGTTGAAGTAGTCCGCCACACGACCCCAAAAGCTCCCTCTAGTTTGAGCATTTCCAATTACAGAATCATTACTTATGGTTAGCCATGCGCTGATCAGCATCTCCTCCTCCTCAATAGTCCACTTGACAGAACGGCTACTTTTTTCTTGTGTAGCAGTGGCTGGAACCTCATTTTCAGCCACTATTACGTGATCTTGATCTCCTTCCGTTGGTCGGTTAGGATGTGGAGCAATTGAAGGATGTGACATAATATTTTGCCCATATCTGGCATAGTAACTTGGATTAAATGGGTGAGAAGAATTAGGAAAAAAAGGATATGAAAATGGTGGGTAAGATGAAGAATTCATAAAATGAATATCTTGAGGAGTAGGAGGTGTAGCTGGAAATTGGTTGTGAGTAGGAGGAATTTGAGAATTTTGTGAATTGGAATTCGAATTGGAATTGGAATTGGAATTGGATGAAGGTGGTGAATTTCCAAAATTTGGAGAATTCATGAAATTCATGAATCCTCCTCGAAATGGATTATCACTCATTTGAAAAATATATGACCTAAGAAAATTTGTATGTTGCAAGAGATTGAGAATTTTCAAATATTGAGAAAGAATGAAAGGGATGAGGTGAAGTGTGTGAATTATTTGAGTATTTATAGTTGAAAAAAAATTAATTTTAATAATTTTTTATTTTTTTAAACTCACTGTAACGGTAAAAAAAAATTTGGACGTTGAATTTCAACGGTTATTTTTTAACGTAAACTACAACGGCTATAAAATATTTAAAACCCTAAACTATATACGGCGTTTATTATATGAAAACGCCGTATAAGCCCAACCCAAATTATTTTAAAAACTCTAAATGCATATACGGCGTTTAAAACTTAAAAACGCCGTAAAAACATTCGACAATAACATATACGGCGTTTCCAACCTAAAAATGTCGTATAAACTCTATACCTTACACGGCGTTTTCAGGTTAGAAACACCGCATTAGGTATATGGAGCGCATCATTTGTGTGAAGCGGTATCATGTCAGACGAGCATAAACGATTATCCACAACGGAGCTTCATGTCAGATAAGCTTTATATTCTGACATAAACCTGTTCCATGAACCTCCGTTAAAGATGCCCTAATAGCTATGATGGTGAGAAATATGTATCTATCATTTCATCATTCCCAAAAGTTTCATTTCATTGATTTTTGAATAAATCTTTATTTTAAATTTATATGAGATCCACATATTATATTATATATATAATTTTTCAATATTACATTATTTTTTTTAAAAAATAAATTTGTAGGTTTTGTGGGTTTAAGAATTCTAAGGGTTTTTAGGGTTTCCGAACACTTGAGATTTAAGAGATTTTCTGATTTTAGAATTTAAGTTTAGTGTTTTAGCATTTACGGTATTTGAGAATTGCCTAAACATCCTCAAACCTCGAAAAAAAAATCATGTTGTTTGGCACGATGGCTTTTCTGACTTGCATAAATTTGTCAACTTATATCATAATAACGTTTTTTGTAACTGTTTTTTTTTATCATTGGCCAGACACTCCTCCATTTTTGACATATTTTTACTATTAGGGTGAATCAATAAGTTCTTAGACAATATTGTAACCACCATGCCAACTCCCTATTTTAAATAGAAATCAAATTGTTCATTCAATTTCATTAAACTTCATATATAATTTTTATAATTAATTTTAGGGAAAAACACAAAAATGGGCTTTGAAACTACCACCACATTTCAAAACAGTCTAAACTATCTGAATTGTGGAAAGGGGTGCGATGCAAAAAATTCAAATTATAGTTTGTTGCTTAAAATAAATTAGTTTGATTCATTAAATATAATTAATTTTATTAAATTTGTAAATGATTGTGGTTAATTGAGTGTGAAAAGACGTCATTTTGTTTATGTGAACGAAACGACCAAACTACGTAGTTTTCATGCACAAGTTTGTTTGCTATAGTAACATTAGTTTGGAAGTGTAGATGTAAATTTAATTTTATAAAACCAGTTCAAATTTTTTTTCATGCACTCTTTTCAACAACTCAAAGAGAAAGTGGTGATAGATGAAAACCCTTTTTAAATTTTCCTCTTATTTTTATGTTAAATTCACTAAATTTCAAATACAAAACTGATATTTTCGGTAAAAAAATTTGGCCAACTTTCATATACGCAATTAGTTTTCTTTCACAAATATTTTTCCCATTAATATTCTAACTTTCAAACTCGAAATTAACCTGAAGTCACCCTAATTCTATTCTGAACCAACAACATATCACGCTCAATTTTTACGTCCCTAAGCAAGTTTGATCCGATCCAAACATAATCCAAATCAATACACAATTATATGAACCTGAGTAACATATTGCAAAACGACCATACTTTGTTATCATTGAAACATCCATTTTTAATACCATCAAAATAAGGTGACAGTCTGTCATTCTTGTGATTTTCGATTCAAATTCGGTGCGTGAGTTTAAGAAAAATAAAAAATACAGAACGGAGCGTGAAGAATTTGCGGCAAAAATGAGTGATGGCCTTTGAGCCGCAGCATGAACAATCCGCGCCTTATTCTGATGCACTGCGCTTCTCCTCCTCTATTCGGGCTTCTTACAAGTTATGATGGCGAACTTGATCAGATCATTCTTGTACCCTTCGATCATCAGCGGCATGGCCATCGCGCCTTTTATGCTCTTCCACCCTGCCCACTTCAAAATCTCACCTCCCCGAACCCAAACTAAAGTTTCTGAAATTAGCATCAACTTAGAGTAACTTACCACTCCGCAGCAGCGATGTCACACCCTTCCATGTCAGCGCAGTGCGGATGACCGCTGGCCAGAACGGGGCCACGTTCGGAGACCAGTCAGCCGATTTTATGTCCTGCCATGATTATGTGCAGGCTTCAGAAAACTAGCAATGGTTTGATGGTGCCAGATAGTAACATGTCATGTGCTGGCCAGCCAATAATAAAAGACAAATTTGTAAATTTCCCTATTCGGAAATACTCTGAAATTGTCATAAGGGTGCGTCTTGTTGTTAGCAGGGTGAGAAATGATTACTGACAATTCACACGATAAGAAGTCGAATTTTTTAATGATTGATGGGATTTGATTACCTTGAGATTGAGGGATCGGAGTAAATTAACATAATCAGCGGCGGAGCACCAGTCGGGGAGATAGAAGGACTTGCAGATCTTGCCGAGGAGCGCCTTCTCGTCAGGCTTCAAGGAGGTCTCGCCAGGGGACAGATCCCTGTGGCACCACGTGACGATTATTATCGTTGCGCCAGGGGCGGCTACGCGCGCCAGCTCACTCACAAACTGCCAGTGGATCAGCCACAAAAAGCATCACAAAAAATAAGCCAATATATGCATTCGACTAGTTAGTTAAAAAGATTCGTCAGGTCGCACCTTTGCTTTGTTGGGCATGTGCTCGCCGCTTTCCATTGACCACACCAGATCGAACTGCTCATCGGGGAACGGCTGGTTCAGCGCGTCCGCAACTTGGAAGGAAACCTGCTCACCACTTCACCTCGTCAGTTCCAGGTCTCAGCAAAATCCGTGAAGAATTATTTCTAATACATCACACTAACTACCAACTAAATTAACTAACAAGTGTAAAAAGTTGTACCTGATCGGCCAACCCTTGCGCAGCGGAAAGAGCCTGCGCTCGCTGAGCTTGGAAGGGGCTCAGCGTGATCCCTCGGGTCTCGGCTCCATACTTTTTGGCTAAGTATCTGGAGCTTCCACCAATCCCACACCCAACATCCACTATTCTTTTCGGCTTCTTCCCAGACTCATCTGCAAATTTACAGTAAAAAATAAAAAAAAAATTTTTTTTGTAATTTTCGTATTAGTTTCGTCCTCTGATAAACTTGTGAGACCCAATTCTTCACCATAGACTTAATAAGAGAAAATTTCAAAGCAAAATACATACCACAAAAGAAGTGGTTCAAACTTAAAAGCTACAAACACAAATCTGGTTTAGGCTACAAGCCAATCAAAGTGAGGAGTTTTACAGTCAGAAAAATGAATTAAATATTTGAAATATTTATTAATTTGATGAATGCATTCATTAAGGGTGTGTTTGGTTTAGGAAAAAATTGGTGGAAAGGAAAATGTGGAAGAAAATAAGTAAAATTCAATGTTTGGTTTAGATGGATAATATGAGGGAAGAAAATTATGTGGAAAGTTAGAAGGAAAATTAAGGTAAATTAAAATGAGTTTTGAAACTTTCCTTCAAATTTTTCATTATAAACCAAATAAAGGAAAATAAGATGAAATCCATCATGAATTTTACTTTTCATCAAATTTTCCTCTCCCTACTATTTTCCCTAAAGACAGCCTAAAAAAAATTTTTTTTGAATCCAAAGTCTCCCATGATGAGCCCGGGTGCTATGGGATAGAGTAAAAGTGAGAACCTAGTTTCGAACATGAGACATATTAAAACATCACATGTGTGTAAATGAAATAAATAAGATACTAAATCATTAGTTTCAAGAATGAAGAAATATTAAATTGTGTAGTTGTTATTAAAAATAAATTTTACAAAATAAAGACACGAGAATAGAAATATAGGGCGATAAGAAAATTAAGATTTTATTTTATTTTATTTTCATTTTAGGAGTTATAATGTATTTAATATTTAGTGTGTTAGATCTATAAAGTTTTAGGAATTTTTAGGATTTTCAGATTTTATTTTTATTTTTTTTAAGATTTAAAGGTTTCGGGTACATATGACTAGGACTCTATCCAATATCCTAAAACACTAAAATGAAAAATAAAAATAGCAATTCTTCTAAAAATGTAATTGCAAACTTGAAATTAAGTACATTATATTTAGGGATAAAACCCAAAAGGGGCCCTGAACTACCACCGCTTACCCAATTGCGGTCAGAACTACCACGATTTCCAAAAAGAGTGCGATGAAAAAAAAATCAGACTGATTTTCTAAAATAAAATTTACCATTACATTCCTGACCTAATATTATTACAAGACTTAGATTTGTGTGCGAAAATTATGTCGTTTGATTATCAAAATAAATTATATCATTTTACGCACATAAAGAAAACAACGTCTTTTGATAATCAAATGAATTAATTTTTGCACACAAATTTAAGTCTTGTAGTAATATTAAGTTTGGAATGTAATGGTAAATTTTAATTTAAAAAATCAGTACGATTTTTTTTTCATTGCACCCTTTTTGGAAATCATGGTAGTTCTAACCGCAATTGGATAAACGTTGATAGTTCAAACGCCTTTTGGGTTTTTTCCCTTATATTTATTGATTTGAATATTTTATACAATTTGCATAGATATCAGGAATATTTAATGGAAATGAAAATTTGATGAAAAATGAAAAGTATTTTTGTTTGGTTTATAAAATAAGAAAGGAAAAAATTAGTTAGAAAATTATACAAAAATTTTAACAAAAACAAATAGTGTTTTGCTATTTTGGCATGGAGGGATAGCGATGAGAAGGCGGTTGAGAGAGTCTGAATGGACGTATAATATGGTGGACGGGAGAGATGGATCACGTGACTGAATGTTCGACAGACATTATTTTATTGTTATATTAGATGAAGAAGATAACGAGATGTATGGACGATCGATGGATGAGAGACGCTCACCAGACAATCCAGCGAAACTCAGCGCCTCCTCGATCATCCGAATCTGGGCGGAGCGATGGTCGGAGAGCTGTACGACGGTGTCCTCTCCGGCGTCGTAGAACCCGTGGTGCATATGGTCGCCCCAGATGTCCTCCCACATCCCGGAGCTCTCGTCGTACAGCTCCGCGATGCCCTTCTTCAGCATGACGGCCTCCTTCTCGTCTCTCTCGGCCTCCATCACCGCCGCCCCGGAAGACGCCGACATCCTCGGGAACCGCCGACGGTGTCCGGCGACAGTGGCTCGGAAGTAGGTTGAGGGGGAGTGAGAGAGTTGGGGTTGGAAGAGCGTGCAGGAGATGGTGGTGGTGGCTGCCATTGATGCGGAGGTTTTTATAGTGGCTGATGAGACGAATGTGGCAGTTTTTTTTATTTATTTGTATATTCGGATGGATTCAGTTTTTTTATTGAGATTTTGGGAGAGTGTTTCAGTGTATGTGATTGGCAATGTTGCCCTCGAAGTTCAGTTTATTTGCCATTTTGGTATATGGGAAAAGCAGTGTACTTGTCATCTACAAAACTTCTTTACAATCAGGCTCGGTTGGGCAGTTGAGCCGGATGGGAGTTCGGTCTATTGGATTTTGGATCTAATTGAATCTGGGTTCGTTTCTAAGACTGACATTAGTCATATATTTTCTCTGTCCTCTTTCACATGTCACTTAATCGAAATTATTTATCCATTTTTACTTGTCACTCAACAATTCCAACGCACATTTAATTCTCATAACTTCCTTAAAAGTCAAACATTAATTATAAAATTTTATCTTTTCAACAACAATTCAAATACTCACAAATCCTATCTATTTTACTTCTCTCTCATCTCAACTACCTTCCATATTTATCTTATTCTCTCTTCCATAAATTACTCCTTTAATTCACGAGCTTTTTGGCTGCGCGACATCTAATACCGGACAGAGGGAGTAAATCACATCAAATCAGGGAAATATTTATGTTTTTTTTAGGGATAAAATTCAAAAGGGACCCTTAACTATCAACACTTATTTAATTAAGGTCAGAACTATTATGATTTTCAAAAAAAGTGTGATGAAAAAAAAATTGGACTTATTTTCTAAAATAAAATTTATCATTATATTCCTAAAATAATATTATTATAAGACTTAGACTTTTGTCAAAAATTACGTCGTTTGGTTATCAAAATAAATTATATCGTTTTGCGCACATAAAGAAAATGACATCTTTTGAAAATCAAACCACGTAATTTTCACACACAAATTTAAGTCTAATAATAATATTAGTTTTGGAATGTAATGGTGAATTTTATTTTAGAAAATCAATCCAATTTTCTTTTCATCTCACCTTTTTTGAAAATCACGGTTGTTATGACCGCAATTGGGTAAACGGTGGTAGTTCAGATCCCTTTTGAGTTTTTTCCTTTTTACAGTTTACTTCCAATTTTACGTGACATGCTTGATATTTTTAAAAAAATTGTCTTTTTTATAATTAGTTATAAAAAATGGCTCGCTGCTAATTTGTTTTCAGATATATTCTACTTTAAATCATCTGTTGATAACAACAATATTCCGCTGATTCTACTACTGGATTTCCTTTAACAACCGTCGTACGTTCCATGTTTCATCCACATTAATTTCGTTATTAACATGAGTGTATACTTGAATTAAATCTGTTGATGGCACATGTGAATCGAGATAAGGAACATTCCACATGTATATTATTGGATTCCTTAAATTAGAAAATAAAATTAAAATGAGTTTTGAACTAGGTGCCACAACTTTAAACGTCCAGAAAGCATTCGGTTTCCGACTTTTAAATGCAATAAAACTAATTTGATTTACAAGTAATGTAGTTGCAATCCTAAACTAGCATTACTATATGAATTACACCCATAAATAAAATTACATTATTTTATCTCAGACTAAATATGTCTTTATTTTTATAAATAAAATCACGTCATTTCATCTTTCAAGAAAACAAGAAGCAAAATTGAAATTTTTTCATTTCTTTGCAAAAAAATAACAGATAAAACAATGTCACTTGTTTTAGGGTATTTAAAATTTGAGACACAAATTATGAAGTCATATGGTTGTGTTCATGAGAATAGGACAAAGTCGTTTAGATTGAGATAAAACAAAGTAGATTCATTCATGTGTGTGTCTATATATATATATATATATGAGGAGGAAATTGGGTACGAACCGTATAGTAGTACGCGCTGTGAGTATATATATATATATATATATATAAAAGAGAGAGGTTCCATTGGGAACCCCATTTTCATGTGAGAATCGAGAACCGCGTACTGGCCTTAGTATCGTTTCAATCTAATGGTGGTTATCACATTTTATTTTTTGCTAGAAAAGTGAGTTGAGGGGTATTGTGGGTAAAACAAAATTTGTTCAAAAGTTGGTTTTCATGTCAGAAAGAGAGTGAGTGGAAGTCACTCAACTTTCTCTCTCAAAACCCATCAATCTCATCTCCACTCACTCACTCTCGTATTATCTCCCTTCATCTCCTCTCATATCTCAAAACCCATGAAACTCATTTCCATTGAAACACTAAAACTTCAAACTTTCTCTTGCGTGTTGTTGTTGTATTTTTTGAGTTTGTGGGTATATTGAGTTTGTGGGTTGTGTTTTCTGGGTATAGATCTGGAGTTTCCGGATATAGATCTGGATTTTATGGATATAGATTTGGGGTTTCTGGGTATAGATCTAGGTTTTCTGAGTTTTGTGTGTCGTGTTTTCTAGGTGTAAATATGTTGTAAATCTGGATTTTTTGGATTTTTTGTTCAGTATCTGTGTTATTTTGATTTACACTCAGAAAACACGACACACAAAACTCAGAAACCCAGAAAATCCAGATCTATAACCACAAAACTCAGATCTATGCCCAAAAATCTCATATCTATACCCAGAAAACTCAGATCTATACTCAAAAACCCCATATCTATACCCACAAAACTCAGATCTATGCCCAGAAATCTCATATCTATACCCAGAAAATCCAGATCTATACCAAGAAACTCCAGATCTATACCTAGAAAACACAACCCACAAAATCCAGTATACCCACAAACTCAAAAAATACAACAACAACACGCAAGAGAAAGTTTAAAGTTTTAGTGTTTCAATGGAGATGAGTTTCATGGGTTTTTGGAAGATGAGAGGAGATGACGGGAGATGATACGAGACTGAGTGAGTGGAAATGAGGTTGATGAGTTTTGAGAGAGAAAGTCGAGTGGCTTCCACTCACTCTCTTTCTCACATGAAAAGTTGGAAAAATAACTTTCCAATAAAAAAATTTTCTCATAATACTACTCAACTCACTTTTCTAGCAAAAAGTAAGATGTGATAACCACCATTAGATTGAAACGATCCTAAGACTAGTATGCGGTTCTCAGCTCTCACATGAAAATGGGGTTTCCAACCGAACCTCCCCCTATATATATATATGGAGGTTCGGTTGATAACCACAAATCATGTGAAAAACTGATAACTCAAGCAAAAATGGTGTCAACACACAAGACATAAGACACAAAACGCCATTTTGGCCTTGATTTCTCAGTTCTCGCATGATTTGCGATTCTCAGTGAAACCCCCATGTATATATATAATTATATTAGTTTGAGAGTGCAATAATGTATAATATTTACAAGTTAGTCAAGAAATTTCATTCGTTTGAAATTCAAATAATGCATACTGAGAAAAAGTCACAAAATATATTATTTCAGATAGAGACAGATTCAGAAAATATATTAAGATGGGTCAATTATCAAAAAGTTACATTGTATAGCATATATATTGTATATTTTCAATTTCAATATGATCATTTTGATTTTAAAGAGATAAATATGTTAAACTTCAAATTTTGAAATAATATATGAAAACATGATTTTTTTTCAACGGGGTCATATGATCCCTCATCCCGCTGTCAATAGCATAGGTCTGTCATTGATTTCAAATGTTGTTGTAATGTTTTCCTAAAACTTAATAAATAAATAAACAATATTCGACAAGCCAATAATAAAAATTAGGGTAAAAAAACTATCAATCATTTTCAAATTTAGTATCAAATTTTTTAATTTTTAAATTTTATTACCGAACTTTTAAATTCTTCAATTTCAATACTATAGACTTAATAAAAATAAGCAATTATCATGAAATATGAAAATTAATTTGAAAGTCCAAATCTTTAGTTAGAATTTTGAAATTTGCATAAACATATCGGACACAAAATATGTTTTTCATATAAATTTTCTCATTTTATTAAGTCTATAGTACTGAAATTGAAGAATAATAAAGTTCGGTACCTGAATTGAAGAACTAAAAAATTTGATACTTAATTTGAAAATGAGTGACATTTCATAGTATATTTTTATAATTTACCTTAAAAATTAAACATATTTATTTGGATTACAAACATACACACATGGGACCACCCAGAATTATTGAACATATTCACATGGAACCAGCCAGGATTACAAACATATTTTATGAACCGAGGTGTGCTTAACTGTGATGTGTGATCATGGATGGCGTCGCAGCCCCTGTCGTCCACGTGTCATCTCTTCACTCCAGTGATGATGACCCCATATCAATATCAATTGGACTTTGTGAGTTGAATGCTGAGTAGTTAGAGTCGGCTATGGGAAGTTTAATAATGCCAACTAGTTGAAGTCAGCAATGGAGTTACTAATATCGATCGGAGTTTTCGGTTCGCCGGCTCGGTCGATCGGTTCGTTCATCAGTCCAATCATTTGGATAATTATAGATATTTAATTATAAATTCTCATATTATAAACAGATTTTTCATCTGAATAGTCAAATCATCGTAAAGTCAAATGAAAATCACGTCATTTTAAAATTATAGAGGTTCGTTAATGTGTAATGACATCACCAGAATAACCGTCTGACACGTGAAAGTGTAATATTGAATGTAAAATTATAGAACTATTTAGTTTTAAATGGTTGTGATGTTGTTTGGTAGTTTCGAATTATTTTTCTTATAGATAATAACTATCTTTTTAGGTAGTGTAATGGAGAAGTGTTTGCTGGTTAGACAAGCTAGTTCGAGTTTGAGCCACACTCTGATTTATTTCTTATTAATATTTTTAATAGTTATTAATTAGTTAATAAATCTTTACACCACCAGAAAAAAAATGTTTTCCGGCCAAAAATCACTTGTCGGAAAATGGTCGGAAATTTTGCGGCATTTTTCGGTCGGTTATCGGCAATTTACCTATTGTTGTGTCAAAAATGGAAAAAGTGAAGCGCCTTTTTCAAGTTGGCGGAAGTGGCCGAAAACTGGCCTTACAGAATTACGTAATTCCGGCTATATTGCGGTCATTTTCGTTTAATCTCTAGTTCCAGTGCTTTTACGTTTTGAAAATTACTAAGTGGTCAGAAAATGCATTAGAAAATCTGTTAATATTTCTGGTCAGTTAACGGCGTAAATTAACTAACTGAAAGTTGACCGAAAATCAAAAATAAAATCGGGCAGAAGATCTTTTTCTCTCCTCTCCTCCTCTCTCTTCTCCTCTCTCTTTCCCCCAAATCCTAGCCTAGCATCCGCCACCTCTGCCAGACGCGCCTTGCCCTCGACCCAGCCAGATCATCGCTCACCTTGCTCCCCCTCCCAGCCTCGCTCACCTCGCCACCGTCAGGCGTCTCGGTTCAGTCGCCTCTCCTGAAATGTTAGAGTAATTATTTTTTACACATTTATTAGAAAAGTTGCATTGATATTATGAATTTGTTGATATCATAGTTATAATTGACATGCTTATATGACATTGTTGAAACTTATTAATGGTAATAGAAACTTCATGTTTAAATGACATTGTTGAACCTTAATGCTTATATGACATGCTTATGTGACATTGTTGAAACTTAACGCTAATAAAAATTTCATTGGGTGTTGCCTAACAACCCCAAGGTCATGGGTTCAAGCCCTGTTGGTACCGCATTTACGCTTAGATACGCTGGAGGTGCGCGTGAGCTGGCCCGCAGTGAGTATGGGCGTACAATATCAAGGTGGAGGGGGTGTGCGACCCCTGACCACCAAGGGGGGAAGTGGGGAACCACTATCGATCCCCTTTAAAAAAAAATAGAAATTTCATGTTTATATGACATTGTTGGAACTTGATGCTTAGATTACATGCTTATGTGACATTGTTAATATATAACGTGTTGTAACTTATGTGGCATGCTTATGTTTGGTTGGTTGTACTTAGTGGAACTAGAGACCATTTAGTAATTTTATTATGTTCTAATTTTTTGCACTACGGATTATTGTGTATTATATAGTGGGAGTAAAATCACACCGACATTGGATGTTTGAGTAATTGAACTTATGTTACATGCCAAATTTATTAAATTGAACAACTAAAAGTATTTATTGATAACAAATATATGACTCATATTATTAATTTTTATATAATAATTTTTTTCTTTTTTACTCCAAACCTTCTTGCGTTGGTATTATAATTTACTGGAAGTCAACACGAAGCAAAGGAGCAATGAAAGTGTGTGGGAAAATTATGTTGGGAAAATAATTTACTCGAAATCTTTTTTTGTAAACATCATTTTTTTGACGTGTGTTAGGAAAATGATGTTTACGAAATCCCACCTCATGCCAACAAAGTGTGCTTACAAGTTATGTACGCATAATTTTCATTGCTTCTTGTTGACCTCCAACAAATTATAATATGGTGTGAAATAGATTTGGTGAAAAATAAAAAAAGAAAATATCATATAAAAAATAATAATACGAGCCATATATTTATTATTAACTCATGCGATAAGCAGATTTAATTTTTTTTTTATCGTCACTCGAGTCCGGGTAATATAAATCATGTTGTGTAGCAGAGTCAGGTCACTGTGAATTACGTGGTTCACATTGACCAGGTTCTGCTGCACCACACGATTTATATTTCTCAGATTCTAGTGGCAATTCGAGAAAATGATTAATTACTTGGCCCACCAGACTGAAACCATAAACTTTCATACATGTGATTTCAATGCTTCCATTCTATAAACAATACAGTGTAATTTGTTATTGTCTCCACCTTCTTTCTTATAGATTCGCACGTGCACTAGTTACTCATTCGACACATATAAATGAGTTGAACACAAGTAAAATAGTTATAAATTTTGTTAGAGTCATGTTCGAACGTGTCTACATTTGTTGTATTTATTGGATTGTCATGAAAATTAATGTTATACGTTATTCGTTGTTCTAAAGATTGAAATTGACAAATCTGTAATACAAAATTAGTATTTATGAAACAAGAAACGAGTAGCCGTAAAAATTAATAATACAAAATTTGTAATACAAAATTAGTATTTATGGCCATAATAAACTATTACAAAATGGCCGGAAACGTTCCGCAAAGTGTCCGGAAAATTGACCGAAAATTAGTCTTAACGCATTGTTGGCGGAACTAATTGGAAAATGACAGAAAGATGAGTCGTAGCTGATTGGCCAGAGAATTAGCCACAAACTGGACGGAAATGCACTGAAGTATATTATCGACGATGTCATGCTCTTCTCATTTTGGCCGAAAATGCACCAGAAACGAGTTTCCCAGTAACATTCCTGACTCTTGAGTTCCGACAAAAACGATGGCCAAAAAATTGGTAATGTTAAGGCTTAATGTAAAGAACCGGTTTATAATAAAACTAATCAATTTGAACGATTTTCTTATGAAACAGTCTGTTCAATTTGATTATATTTAGTTTGATATATACGTACAAACTAATAAGTACTCCCTCCGTTCTCTAATACATGTCGTTTAAGATTAATTTGAGCAGATTAAAGTGAAGTAAATGCTAGCGGTTGAACAAATTTAACGAGTGGGTGGTTGATATTTTTTTATAAAAATTTATGCAATAAGTAAAATTGGTAGATTATTACTTATGATGAATGATTTTTTTATTGATTATGATAAAGAAGTGATTAATGTTTAATAATATTGAAAATTATTAAATGACAAATAAAAATGAACAAAAAAATCGATAAGTGACATGTGAAAGAGGACAGAAAAAATAATTACAAATCAGACTCGAATCAAATCCGGTTTCCGATCCCACCAATTAATCAGCCACTGACTTTAATAATTACAAGAGTTTAATGCCAACTAGTTGAATGCGTGGAAGTCAAACAAGGAGACATGTGTTGGGGGTCCATGTCGACAGATCCATTTATGATGGCAATTATTGGTAGCCAAAAATGCGAAGGATTTAGAGAGATCCACGGACAGCATGGAGTGGGTCTCGTGTGGTGCAAAATTTGACACCATGTCGCTTCGAAATTTCTGCATCTGGGTGATGCAATTCTGTCAGATCACACTATGCATTTTTCTGGATATTTTTAGTTAATTGTCTTATTGTATTTTTTTTTAAAAATATTTTTGTATTAAATACAAATTACAAAATATATATCCGTACATCAAGAGATTTGAATTCTAATGGCGGGAGTATCAGAATTTACTACTAATTCTCTTTACCACCAGACAACATACTTCAGTGGCGGAACTAGAAATTTTAATTTGGGGGTATGAAAAAAAAATTAAACTGTATGAGGTACAAAAATGAAAAATGTAATATTTTTATATTTAATTGAGGGTATAAATTTTTTTTTTAAGCTGACTAGGGGTATAAAATTAAGAAATATCACATTTTTAGACTTAATTTGGGATACAATAATTAAAAATGTATTATTTTTACACTAAAATAAGAACATTTGGTCGGAATCTGGATGGACAATTGGGGATTGAAACCTGGATGGACAGCTGTTTTCGTTGTCTACCGAGTGATACCGCCACTGACACACCTGATGACAATTATTTTATTTTACTTCATTATATTTTATTTTGTTTTATTACGCCCATTATGATTTTATTTATTCTTATCATATTAGTCTCTTTTTGACTCTAATATTCAGCTATTATTTCATTTCGGATAAGGTACGACACTTCATAATAAAATACAATAATGTGTAATAAAATATGATAGAATAAGATAAAATGAAACAACTGAAAATAAATAATAATGAGATGAAACATAAATATTTAAATTAATTTAAGATGTAATAAGATAAGATAATACATGATGCTCCACATTGTTAACCGGTTCAAAATGATTTTTTTCTCATATTGTCTTATCTCGTCTTACTATATTTTATTTCTTATTATATTAGATTATTATTTTTTGTCTCTAATCAAATAAGAATTATAGTATCCAGTTTATTTTATCTTATTCCATCCAACAAGTCACCTGCTTAAAGTTTGGTGGAACTAACTTTTAAAAATAAAATAAAATAAAGCACTAAATATACACAAATATGATGTTAAATTTCTCGATTATGGTTTATTTTTATTTTAAAAAAGAAAAAAATTATTAAAAGAGCTTTGAACCATCGCTATTTCCCCAATTACGACCGAAACTACCTGAATTGACATAAAGGATGCAATAAAAAAATCCAAACTAATTCAGAATGTTGTTTAAGATCAATTGGTTTGATTCATCGAATATAATTGATTTCATTAAATTTATTGATGATTATGGGTGATTGAGTATAAAAAGACGTCATTTTGTTTATGCAAACGAAATGATATCTTTTATTTTCATGATCGAACGAATTATTTTTCGTGCAAAAGTTTGTTTATTATAATAATATTAGTTTAAAAGTATAGGTATAAATTTTATTTTATAACATCAGTTTTTTTTTTTTACATTCTTTTCGATATTTCGGATAACTCAAACCATAATCGATACACCCCTAAGTAGTTTGGGACCTTTTGAGATTTTATTCATTAAAAAATATAATGGAAGAGGAAATTTGAGAAAAATAAGTCATTTTTTCATGTTTTCTTTACATGGAAACGATCATTAGATGAAAAATCAGTATCTGTTTCTAAAGATATCTTATTTTATTTTATGTCAAGATTAGATAAAGTAAGATGATACATAATAAGAGATAAGATATACTAAAATAAGATTTGATTTAGCAAAATTATATAATACAAGATAAAATAGAATAAGATAAAATATGTCTTTATTTAATCCTAGATAAAATAAGGAGGTAACATAAATTAATCAAAAAAAGAAATGTTTGTATCATTATTGACAATTTTGATAGTTCCAATAGTAAGTAACAAAATAATAATGGTTCGGGACCTCTTTTAATATTTTTTTTATTTCTCATAGTTGTATGGTAACGGTCAAGTCTTAGTTCAAGTAGTAATTAAGCATTGGAGTGTAACAATCCGGTTCGGTTCCGTTTTGAATAAAAAATTAAATCAAACGGTTGATAATCGTTTTATCAATTTGAAACCGAGAGCCGCTAGTTTTAAAAATCAAACTGAATTAAACCACATAGTTTGATTCGGTTCAATTAATTTTATGATGAACTTTATTGAGTAATGTATTTACTAAATTGGAGAATTTTCAAATAAAATCCAAAATTTGTTCGATTTGAATCGGTTTAGTTTGAAAAAATTAAAAACCAAACCAAACCATTAATCATCGATTTTTTTTTCAAATATTGAACCTATAACCGAACTACCAGCATTCCAAACCAAACTGAACTTATCAGTTTGGTTCAGTTTGATTCGAGTAATAGGTTTTATCAGTTCTTATTTACACTCCTACCTTAAGCAGGTAAAGTGCAGTTTAAACAAAGGGGAAAATCCTAAAATGGCTCTGAACTATCACCGTTTATCCAATTGCGGTCCGAATTACCATGATTTCTAAACAGAGTGCGATAAAAAAAAATTAGACTTATTTTGAATGATGCTTATTATCATTTTTTGTGAACACTTAAATATAATTGATCTTATTAAGTTTGTTAAAAATTATTGATGATTGAGTATGAAAATATTTCGTTTTCTTTATGTATGCAAAACGATTATTTATTTTGATAACCAAATGATGTAATTTTCGCACACAAATCTAAGTCTGATAATAATGTTAGTTTAGGAATGTAATGGTAAATTTTATTTTAAAAAATAAGTTTAATTTTTTTATCGCACTTAAAATCGTTATAGTTCGGACCGCAATAATGCAGTGAAGACCCCTTTTAAATTTTATCTCTAAACAAATGGACAATTATCAAGTGTGATTCGAAAACTATAATAGGTTAGAATACATTTTAAAATTTAAATTCTTATGAAAAAAGAGTACCTTATATAATAATAATAAATTATTGTACGTAGGAACATTGTAAATCAATCAAATTAAATCCATCATTCTTGTCGTGTTGAAATTGGGTATTGTGAATAGGGATAGCATTAATGTGATAGACACGTGTCAAAATGAATCATGAATTCAAATTTTTAGAAACGTACCTCCTTAAAACGCTTCAATGAGAGGTTAATAGTTCAGCCAGATTTGGTTTTTAATAAAAATTCAGCACGCATTCTATTCAAATTTGTCTAAAAATTTTGATTTGATTTAATTTATATTTTTAAAAATTTATTTACTTATTTTTATTTATTTAAACAATTATTACATATATAGTAATATATAGTACCAATTTATATATTATATGCAATTAAATTTGGAAGAGAAAAAAAGGGGACCTCTGATATAAGTTACTTATGAGATGGGATAAAAGAAAACAAGATTTTATTTTTATTTTCTTAAAGGGTATAGAGTTATTTTAGGATTTATATAGTTTTAGAATTTTCATATTTTCAGGATTTTATGTTTATAGGGATTTCTTTTTTAAGATTTTTCAGACATTTGAGAAATAGAGTTTTTAAAGTTTTATGTTTTTAGGGGTTTCTTTTAAGATTTTACGACATTTGAGATTTTGAGTTTTTAGAGTGTGTAGAATTTTAATGTTTTAGGGTAGATAGGACCAAGTCCTCAACATCTTAAAAAACTAAAATGAAAAAAATATATTTGCCAAATGATGTTATTATGTCTTATTCATACCTATCTTATATGGGGCATCACCATATCTAGTAATCCCCATATATTTATATGTGATATAAAATATAGTAAAATGATTCGATAAGGTTTGAAAAAGTTAAAACGGATGATAATTGAAATTGTACCGAACTGTTAACATTTCAAAACAAATTAAACTTATTGCGGCAGTTCGATTTGATTTATAAATTTTTCATTTTTTATTCACTCTCTCACTTCAAATTGAGAATGCGAGATTGATTCTTCATATTGCTACCCATCCTATTTTTCAATATTCTCATGTAAAATTCAGAGAAGCATTGGGTGAAGGGACAATGTCAGGCAAAATAAATGATATTCTTTGTATACTTATCTGAAAGATTCATGCTAGCAATAACAAAACTGCAGTGTTTATGCGATAGTGGGTGAATTCAAAATAGGTTTAAGATCTCCGACAATTAAATCATTTACAACCAAATAAAAATTATAACATTGTGATTTTTCACCGCCAATCACTATCAAATCATTATTAATAGAGAATTTTTTGTATTTGATTATTATCAAGGACAATTTATATTTCTTCTCTTCATCTATATACCACATTATGCGTGTCTAATTCAAGAAATTATTTCCAACTATTTTTCCTTGATATAAAGTCATTTTCCAAGCCAAAATCTTTTCTTCGAGATATTTTCCTGTCTTATATTGAATATTTAATATACGATCCTATGTTTAACAAATTTTAACATTCTTAAACAACATAATGTGGAATGACGAAGTGAACAATTTCAGTTGATACTGAAAATCACGGAATCAAATATCAAATTTCACATAAATTGGTCAATAGTGGTTATGAAGATATACTCCGTCTCTTCTTGGAATGTAAATTTATGGAGCAATTCACATGGCAATAAATTTGTGCCACCACATTTTATAATCCAATTGTCTTATAGAGAGACAAGCAAATATGAAGTGCGCGCAACGAGGGGTTGTTACTAATTCCAAATCACTGTTTTGGGATCTAAGTAGGATATAAATGAGAAGGGAGAGGCAGAGTAGAAGCTGTGAACTCACAGCCAGAAATCAATAACCAAGCAATGCCAAATTCATCTTCACAAGTACAGGTTGATGACATAAATCCATACTTATAGAAGACTTAACAAGTGATACTCATCATCAATCAAAAAAACACAACAGCAAGAACTAGAGATAAAGAATAAGAAGAGGTCCCAAAGGGGGGGAATAAGTTTATAAATGTAAAAGAACAACAGAAAGCACAGGAGTCGTAGAAAAGAACACAACAAAAACCACCCTATACATAAACAATGTCAAGAGAAAATACCGAAGTGTTAGACTGGCACAACGGCCACGCTATCTTAAAAATTGGCAGAGCTTTCATAATAATCCAGATCAAATATGGCGAGCTTCCTCCCCTGGGAATATACCTTTCTTCACCTGAATACCTAAATCAAAGGCAATGTAATAGAGTTTGGACTAATAAATTGTGGCCGGGTAGAAACACCATCTCACCTGAATGCGAAGATACAGAATTAAACTTCTTTAATTTGTTTTCACTTTTTTGGCTTCTTCCAAGTAATCCTGCGATTCCTTCACCCACAGATCACCGAACTCGCAGTCCTTCCACGCCTCAAACCACGGTCCGCCAAGAGTGTAGTGAATGGCTTTGGGAAATGTGGACGGGTCGTCCTTGTCAAATGCATTATGCCCGACAAGGAAGTTCCACACAAACGGGACGGACCCGATTTCATCATCGTTAAGCCACTGGAACCTGTGGAGAAACGCACCCGTCTGGGTGTTGACAACCTCCGGAGTCAAAACCTTGTTCTTGGGGTGTCCACAGTTGTACAAGACCATGGAGGACCAGTTCTTCCTGGGGTACACAGTCTGCACAGCCCCGTCCATCTTCGTAGTCTCCTTGGGCGTATAATCATGGTGAACGCACATAACAGCATACTTGTCGTCCGCCATGTCCCTCAGCTCCTTGATATCCGCCAAGTACAGGAAATCGCAGTCCACAAACATGGCCCATCCGTCGAATTCAGCCAGATGGGGGGTCAGGAAACGAGAGAACGAGAACTCAGTGCTCTCCAGCTTGCCTCTTTCGCGCCAGTACAGACCTTCCTTCCTCAGATCCGACTGCTTCAGCGGGATGATCTCCACAGGAATACTAGTCCTCTTCAGAATGGAGTGCTTGCACACCTCATACGCAAGATCCTCCCTCGGATCATACCCAACAAATATCTTAAACGGCTTCTCCGCACCGCCATTGCTCGTCACCGCCATAATCCAACTGCGTAGCCGAAGATCTGCAGCAAACAAGCACTTCCAGCATTTGAAATCCACATATCAAATGGAAAAGCTCCGAAACCTATGAAATCGAGCTTCACATCCTGCTAGATCTACCAGAATTCCAAACTTTCATAAACAATGCCGACACTGTATCAATCAATAACTCGATAAACAATGAATTCATTCAAGATCAACTTCCACAACAAACCATCAGATCTCGTAATACAAACATCCTAAACCGACAGGTCGGCGCACGAAACTGACAATTGGCAGTTCAGTTTCGAATCGAATCAGATTGCATAATTGGGATAAAAAGCATCAGACGATTTTGCAGCAAACTAGGGCAAGACGGTGCATCAGATCCGGCGGATAGCGGAGGAGGGGAGCGTACCTGAATGCGGATCCGGAGGGGGTGGTGGTGGAAATGGAGTTGAATTTGAGTTGACAGCGGTGGGGAGGGGATTTAGAGGAAGTCGGGAGGAGCGGAGGCGGAGATTGCGGAGTGAGTTTGCGGTGGGGAGCCGATGGTTGGTTTATACGGGATTGGCGCGACCCCGACGCACAGCGTCACGCGCTTTCCACCCTCGTCGCACGTGCCTCTCGCTTCCTTTTCCGACCGACGGCATCTGCGGAACTGAAGATTCAAGGCGCTGTTCGTGAAACGGCGTCGTCTCAACACGGCAACAGGGCATCTCATCCCTGGTGGTGTATCAACCAACATGATGTGATTTTTAATTTATTAATATTAATATTATTTTATTGTTATTACATTTCTGATATGCGCTCTTTTTTAATTACAATGAAAATAGTAAAGAAATAGATTGGAGAAAGTTTAGTCAAGTGCAGTATTTGTCTTTTGACACTTCATTATTGAGTAAGGAAGAAAAAAAAGAGTTAATAAGAGTATCATTTTTGTTATGTCCAGTTCAAATTCAAATTTTATTGATGTTTTTTTAAGTTGCTTTTGGATGTAATTCTCCTGCAGTAACAAACTCTTGAGTCTTAGACCTTTGTGAGCAATCACGCTCAAATTCAGCGACTCAGTCGATGAGGTTCTTATGCAGCTAAAACAAGATACCAGTTTATCATAAAATGCATTGATCAGCTGCAAGTTTAATAAGCAAATGTTGCAGTCTAGGAGTATCAATGGGTTCGGTCCAGACTCACTTCGAAGGATCCAGTTTCACTGTTTTAATAAATTTTGAATCCAAACTTAGATCCATTATTTGGACCAATTAGATCCATTAGACCCAAAATAAATTTTTGAATATTAAATTATCAAGTAAAATAAATAATAAATATCTGTTTATGAAAATAATAAATTATGAAAAATATATGTTTATATTTAAATTTATTTTAAAATAATTAAATAAAAAATAAAATTTATTTTTTAAATGTAACTCTTTTTTTAAAATATTTTTTATTTTTTAATTTTTTTAGTATTTATTTTTGATTTTTTATAAAAATTTATTTTATTTCAGATCTAAATAAACTAATTATCAAATAAAAATCAAAGAAAATCATTACAAGGATCCAAATGGATAAAACCTAATGGGTCCAAATAAGTTCAAGACAGGGGCGGATCCAGAAAAAATATTGAGAGGGGTCAAATATAAAATAATCATATAGAATGAGTATATTAGTTATATTTTTTAATTTTAGAGGGGTCATTTTGCATTTTAAAAGGGTTATTCTGACTATTTTTGAACTTCATAACCTAAAATAACATATAAATATATACGAAAATATTTTTTTGAGCGGGATCATCTGACCCCACTCAAGCCTACATGCATCCGCCACTGGTTCAAGAGCCAAATGGATGGAAATGGGTAGACCCTGGATCCGATTCTACCCGACCCAATTAGCTCTATGTTGCATTGGAGATCACAGTGAGGCAGCATGCGGCAGGTCTCATTTGAAAGACAAAAACCAATCAAGGCAAAACCAATTACCTTGAAGGATACTTGTTGTGAACGTTTTTCCATCATCAGATATTATTGAGCACCGGAGTTCCTTCACTTTTTCAATAATCTAAAAATATGACAATGATTGTAACAGACATCAAAACGCCCAGATTTACACGTATAAATAAACATTATCACTGAATGAGTATGAGTACATGTTGAAATTTCAGATTCATTTATACTGAATTGTATCTCCACTGTAATTTAAAAATCTAGACTCACAAGTCATGGTTTAATAATTCAATATAAATTTTCACTCTTTCTCCTTACTAGCTGATGTGAGACATTTGCCAAATGTTATTCCTCAACGACATGCATCGCCATGCATGCATTGTGTCTTTCCTAGTTCTCAACTACTTGGCTTAGCTGGGTTCCGTGGAGATCCCTAAGAGTGTGTTTGGTTTAAGGAAAATTTGATAGAAAGAAAATTTTGAGGGAAAGTATATTCTTCTATGGAATCCATCCTATTTTTCCTCGTTTCGTTAGGAGTGAAAAATAATGAGAAAATGTTAAAAAAAAAATTATTTAAAACTAAATTTCCTTCATATTTTTCATCTAATTTTCCTACGAACTTGTCCTCTCATTTTCCACTAAATTTTTATTTCTACCATGTTTTACTTACACCAAACACACCCTAAAAACAGGAGATTAGTATAAACAACCATAGATGCTTTGAACTTGTACTGTAGCATAAGGTTGACAGCTACTGTATGTAATATGGAGTTTGATTCACAACCACCATCAAGCTTCTCATCTACTGAATCATAGTGGAAAAACTATGCACTGAACGTAAATATATAACAATATAAGAAGTTGATTTTTCACACAGGCAGGGCTTTCATTCACTAATAATGCCCATAATAACTTTACCAAGGGATGAGGGGTAGTTCAGTTGGTGAGCGTCTCACTTGAGATGGATTATAGCTCTCGAGTTCGAATCCTCAAGAGGGAAAGTGAGGAATCACTATTGATCCTCTTTAAAAAAAAAAAAAAAGACTTTACCAAGCAGCAGACTCCAAGAAAATTAGAAAATACTAGCACCAAGCCAGATAGCAACTTCCATCATCTACCTCACCATGTTCACTGCCTGGCGTATGAAATCACTCTTTCTGAATGGCTGCGGATAGATACTGTGATCATCACTAGACATTTTTATTCCAAACTCTCGTGCTAAATCTGAATTGTTATCAGATTTCGTAGATTTGGGTAATTCTGAATCTAAAAGTTGAATATTATCGTCTTTTCCTGCTTCATGGAAACGCTGTGTTGGAATGACTAGATTTTTAAATATGAAGATAGAAAAGATAATCAACTTATTTGGAATTTGATTAATATTTGAAATCCTATTGTTGGTAGGTTACTGAATTACTGTTTTGGTAGGATTAGAAATCCTATTTGATTTAGTATTAGTACCCTATAAATAGGATGTCCTAGTGGTAGGAATAATTTGAGAGACTCAGTGGGAGTCCTTCAGGAGAATTCATGAGGGATTTTTCTTGAGTGATGTATAGTTTTTTTTTGTAGGTTTTTGGTTAGAGAAAACCTATAAGAGTTGAGTGGTCTGTATTCAAGAGTGTTGAGAGGTGAGTCCATTCTTGTAATACATATTTACTCATTAGTGGAGATCGTGGACGTAAGTTCTGTTGGAGAGCTTAACCATGTTAAAAAATATCGTATGTTTCTTTCGTCCTTTATTCATATTATTGTGTGTTGGTGCGTGTTATTCCTGTGAGTGTCTCGTATTGATGTTCTACTACGCGTGTCGGGTTGAGAGAAGAGGCCCCTCCACCCTAACACGCTGCATTGTGATTTGTTAGCAGACCAACATATGAATTCGAATTGTTACCAAACCAAACTGAAAACACCTTTCACAGTTTCACACCAAACAATTTGATTAAATAAAAGAGGCTAAAGTGAGATTCTGCATAAACAATTAGCAACGTCGTTGTGGAAGATTCAAGCATATACAAAACATGGAAGTTTTTCTACGAACCTCCAGAGCTCTTATAAATGAGGTCAATGTTCCATCTTGTCTCCAAAATAAGTTCGCAGAAAAGCTGCAACTTTATAGCCGATGTTGAAACCGCTACACTGTTTGACAAGAACAGCCCCAACAATCGCATCCATCTTCTCAGCCGGAGATCCCAATAGAAATTTGGAAGGAGAAAAACACAGAAGAACATTTGAGGGAAGTAGCTTTCTGGCAAAGTCGACAGTTGTGGAAACTCCCATTACTAAAGTATTTGGAAGCTTAAGCACCCATTCTTTGTCAGGCAGAAAAATAAAGTGGATTGGAAAACGAATTCTAGAATGTCACAGAATTAGTAATCAATGATAAGATCATATGCAAGGCAATACAACAACAGGGCCGTCCCGGACAATTTGGAGGCCTGAGCAAATTTTTTTTTTTTTTTATGATATGAAATATAAAATTTGTTTTAAGGTATATATTAAATGAAAAAAAATTAGTGTCTTAGTAATATATAATTAAAAAATATTAAAACAAAATGAACAAAAGAGTATAACTAATTTTCAATAATGAAATTGTATATCAAGCAAAATATGGAAATGAGGTACTAAACTTGTTTGGTTCTTAATTAAGAGCAATGAGAAAAAAAGTACAAAACCCTGACATTTATTTTTGAAAATTTTCTTAAAACTGTTTAATTTATTAAAATGTTGTATTAAAATAATTTTTTAATTAATGTTAAGTTTTGTTGATACTCATTAATAATTAATTATATGAATATAAGATTTAATATGTTTATAAAGAATTGTTATATATAAAACAGTTTGACCTTAATTTAAATTTCTATTAATGTTTTTGTGTGGTTGTTAAATAAATCAACAAATACTTCCCTAATTCTAAATTGTACCTACAAATTACAGCCCAATTTTATTAGGCTACCAGCCCACACACTTAGTTAGGTTAGGAATAACAAACACACAAGTCCTGCTCTTTTTTTCTCCTTCATCCGCCGATTCACCTCTTCCAATTCAGATCTAGGGTTTCTCCTTCATCCGCCGGCTCGCCTCTTGCAATTCAGATCTAGGGTTTACCAAGCTATGGAAGTTTCTAAGGTCGATAGACGATCATCTCGACAAAGATAAAGCTGATGATACGGAGGGAAGGCGGTACGAAAGCCGAATGGTCAGGTGGTGGAGATGCGGACGCAGCCATATCGGTATCTTTCTAGCGGTGATGGCTTGTGTTGGGGCCTTTTCAAAATTTGGGGTCTTGTGCGGTCGATCCATTCGCACCACCCCTTAACCGGCCCTGTATAACAACGTACCCTAAACCTTTTTAAAAAGTATTCACCAATTCACTCTATTAGACAGCATTATGTAAAAAAAATATAAAATCAAATAAGAGAGATATACGACATATTGATAAGTGAACAATCAAAGAATCAGAGCACCACCATTCAAAGGTTACCCAATTATAGTTATGTTAATTATAATATTGTAAGCAAGTATATATAGATGCAACACCTGATGAGAGTTGTTGAACAGTGATTTATGTCTCACGTCGTCCATTACATGATTTATAACGATCCTAATATATGATTGGGCTCCCCACTCATAGCCGATTGGTTTTTAGTATAGATCCAACTATATTAACAAGAGTAAACAGAATAAGATATTTACAACTCATAAGAAACATAATAATAAGGATGAGGGAGTAGATAGACTGCAGACAAATGGAATATCTCAACGAAGGATAAAATCAGCTAAGACAGACGTTGAACACTACTCCCTATCATCAATAAAGATTGCCATGGGCTTATAGAGTCCTTTCTCACTGTACCAAGATGCAGAAGGGTGAAATATTGGCCAGCCAAGTTCAAGATGTTCTCAGAGCAAATCAGAAGCCCCAAAAGAGTATATTTACAAACAATGGAATAACTTTGAAGATAGGCATGTCATTTCAGTTTACTCACACCTGAAGAAATCATCAAGAACTGTCTTAACATAATCTTTAGACACCCACGAATCCCAGCCCTGGTTGAGAAGTCCAGTGATGATAGGTTATCCAGATGGCATCCACGGGACTTCATACGGCCACCAAGATCATGAAATGTCAAAAGATCGTCAACAAAAAATTCATATTCTCTGTAATCAAAGGGAAAGGTGTGCAAAAATTGAAATGAGTGCTCTAACTGGGATGGAAGCTTGAAATATGTCTAGCTGAAAGTTTTTCACAATATATTCCACAATGAAAGACTCCGGACAGATATAAATGTCTATTTTATAGTTATACTCTGTCAATAAGTTGGTTTCACACTCAAAATCAATTGACAATGAGTGGGAAAGTCCAACTATACATTAGGTGCAATTCTATGAACTTCGTGGGCGATGTGATATACCTCGTGTGGACGTAACCAACACGTTAGATCGGTTTATCGAGGGATGCGGCTAAAACTCGCTCTGATACCATGTTAGTAAGTTGATTCCACACTCAAAATCAATTGACAATGAGTGGGAGAATCCGACTATACATTAGGTGCAATTCTATGAGCTTTGTGAGCGATGTGAAATGTGATCCCTTATATGCACCAAGCTAGCTAAACAAAAAAACAAATGAATAAGACCACTAATTAGCAAGATGGTCTCTGAAACATCCAGGAATAGGTTTGATTTTCAATAACAATTAACATTGAATGAGCCTCTCACTACCAACATAACCCAAAACAGTTTGTGTTGAACAGAAATTAAGCATGGTAAAGATTAGAGGCTTACTAGTAAAGACAAAACTGATGGATATCTGCTTAGTTTAGAGGCTTGCATTGAATTTTCTCAAGACACCCAGTAGCAGTCCACTGCATTGTCATCAATTCATGTCTTAGATTTCACTCTCATGAATTCTCAGATCATACCCACAGCTAACAATTTTAAAGCTCGGTATACATCAAACAATCTTCTTATGAAACCCTCACAACACCTCAGTTTTGCAGGCCATAACTCAATCTTTCTTCTAGCCTTCCCAGCTGGCACAACGCTCAGCAGGAGCATTCTTTTCTGGCTTCCTAGCTCCAGCCTTATGTAGGTTTAAAGAATGGATGTGTTCAATTCACAGGCAAAAAATCAAACTGCTGAACTATATATGTTCCTCATAGCAGGCATTTCGAATCCATTAAAATTCAACACGCATCATAATTTCACGTTCTTTAAAACCGAATTTCAATCCATCCACTACATTCAATTCCAAATTTCTGCCAGCTTCTTACAACTTCAGGTCTCAGCTTCTTCAGAAATTAAATTTCAAAAATCATTAAATTAAGGCCTTGCTAGGGAAAGTTTTATGGAAATGAAAATTAGGCGGAAAGTTGGAGAAATTCTTTATTTGGTTTAGATGAAAAATTTCATAGAAAAAAAATTTGATAGAAAATTGTATGGAAAATTTTCATTAATAAAAATAGAAAATGACATTTTACTTTAAACTTTCCATGTTAAACAAACAAGAGGAAATGAAATGAATTCTCGAAGAATTTGATTTCCATTCTATTTTTCATCCAATTTTTCCTAAATAAACACACCCTAAGTCTAATCAGACGTCGTTCCTTTCGCGGTTGGCCATCCTCTGCGCTGTGTTTTGTTGCTCTTAATATACATTACTGAGAGGTGGTCTCTTAATAGAAAAAGTGATCAGTGAACCGGGTTTCTGTTTGTTTGGTCCGAATGAAAAGATTTTCAGTCAGTTTCATGTCTTCTAGATCTGACATCTAATTCGTTCAGAGCTGTGTGATATTGAAGTCCATTCCCAAAATCACAACCTCCCACCCGCTAGATTCGTCTCCAGCAACCTCCTTCTTGACCACCTTTCATTTCCGTCCCCCACCGATCAGCTTGTGTTCCTCTCTTCTATGTTCTCTCTTCCTTGTTCTACTGTTCTTCAGCGATTTTCTTTAAGGTGTTGATCGATTCACAAAGCCCATTTCTCCCCTATAATTCACCGGTGCAGTGAAACTTTAATTTGACCGATCAAGCGGTGGAGGGCAGTACAATGACGGTAATTCTGAAGGCAGCCCACGAACGAGTGGCGTTTGAGGAAATGGGGATGGTTAGTGAGGCGATTGTGTGTCATAGGAATGCGCAGATTGTTGAGGTTGGCTCCAATCCCACACATCGTATATCAACCTTAGGTATGAAATAGTGTTAAAGTTTGTAAATTTTGGTACGAGCATGTTGCAAGCTGGCGACGGTGGATGTTGGTTTCATCAAAGTGTTGGAGTATTGCATTTTTTGATTGTTTCAGAAGCATGAGTTGTTTATTCTGCAGGACTTGTAGTTCATTTGATCTTATATATTTCCAACTGTTAAATTTAAAATCTTGTGTTGCAGCTAGTCTTGAGAACGCAAAGCAACCTCAGATTATTTCAATGGCTATTTCACTTGTTTTGAAGATTGTTGCCTCAAAATTAATTAACTCATCCCTTTGAATAGGGTGCAGAGGGTTGGTTCTGGTTCAAGTCATAGACTGACATTTTAATGACATTTCATTGGGTAAAAGTTGTACTGTTAATTAGATGTTTTGAAACAAGGAAATATGATCTGATTTATTGGGCAGAAAGCGTAATGGTGAAGAAGGCATTTGTGAAGAAAAAGATGGGGATCCACATAATGGTGATCTGCAGAGAAGCAGACAAGGGTCAAGCAGGATGTAGAAGACATCCGAGAATCTGGTGATGAATAAGATCAAGAAGAAGTCCACTTCGACTATTCAACCTTAGTGTAATGGTGAAGAAGAATGTCGAGTTGAAGTCAAGTCCAAGTCGAATTCCAAATTACATAGAGATGGAGATAAAAATATAGAATCACATAGTAGTTGTAGCTCGGCAGAAGCAGCGCCAGATCAGCTGCTACATTGATGAAGAAGCAAAAGAAAATGTAATGAATACGTTGTTTTATCTTTTAAGTAAAATTTAAGGGTTTCAAGCATTCAAAAAAATTCGTTCTTCTAATGAAAATCTTTCTGACTCATGCTTAACGTTGAGGTAATTTGAGGTGATTTTTTTTTAATATAAGTGTAAATTTAAGCTATATTTTCATAATTTATAAATATAAAAATGATAAAGTGATAAATCATTCATAAATCAGCAATAAAAGGTGATTTATCAAATGAAATTAAATCATTCTGCATTCAGCAATCTGAGTATTCAGATTCTTATACACCGTTCAACTTTAACTTTACATAACGACACCAAATCTCTCTCCATTTTGGCGGAAAAAGTGTGGGCCGAACTTATTAGGCTGGTCATCAGTGGGCCTCTAGAGTTTACGAAGCCCAACAAATATCTTATTAACTGCTTCACCTATAATTTTTCGCATTATTAAAATGTTTGCGTCCACAATTATATGTTAATTATATTTGTATGCTAAACTGTCACCATAAATATTCCGTAATATTGTTGCAATATTAATTATTACTTTTCTTCATTTTACTAATCTGATTGGACTTAATTTAATGATCTTTGAAATTTGATTTATCAATTATTTATTCGTGCTTTGGGACTCACTAGTTGGGATTAATGTAATAAAAAGCTTAATCAGAAATTTATCTCATACACTTAGCAAATTTTTTTTATTTTAACACGAATTTTATCTTAATTAGATATTTATGAAAATAAATTATGGATTGTATTAGTTAGTAATCCTTAATTATCTCCTTAATCTAAACCGCATCGTAAACTATCGTGCAGCTTACCGCAGGCAACCTCTGCGCACGGTTTCATCTCCAGACAGAGGAGAGAGAGAGAGAGAGGAGACGCTAAATCGGTTCGTGTCTGAAAGCACAGAAATTCCTGCCCTAAAAATCTCCATCAAAAATGGACCCAAGTCAAAACCACTCTCCCTAATCCAACTCCAGATTCTTCAACGGCTCCCCCCAATTATAAAGTTCCAGTCTTTAACCTCTCCGACCCCAGTCTCCCAGAGATCAGACATCAGGACGAGGGCGTCGCCGATCTGGTTCGAGATCGGAGGCAGTTTCTTTGGAGTTACTTCTGCATACCCTTTCTGAAATGGGCGCTGCTGGAGGCAAGTGCTTGTTGTTTTCTGTCTACTTTGTGTTTGTGCTTGGACTAGGTTGTGGCAGAGGTTGTTGTAGTGGTGTTGAGGGTGAGATTGGAAGTAGTGATGAGAGTGAGTCGCTGTTGGATCGGCAGAGGGCGGAGATTAGGAAGCTGGAGGAGTTGGTGATGAATTTGAGTGAGATCGTGGGTAAGTTGGAGTCCAAGCTGCTGCCTGTGGTTGGGAGGGTTCATAGGTTTGACGATGGCGGTGTGGATGCGGATGGATTAGGGTTGGGGGACGTCAGTGGGATTGATGCTGGAAAGGTTGGGAAAGTTAAGAGCTTGGACGCGAAGAAGGCATTCAACAAGGCGGAGAGTGTGGAGAGGGAGAAGAAGGCGTTTTCCGTGAAAAAGTACAGTCCGTTTTGGTCGGAGAAGTTCCAGTTCGAGGCGGCCGTGAAGTTGGATTCCGAGGCGACTTGCGTCAACGTGTTGCCCTTCAAGGATTTCGAGGGGCTGAGTAAGTATTTTGCGGTGGGGGATGAGAAGGGGAGGATTTACGTGTTTTTGAGGAACGGGGATGTTTCGTTCGAGTTCGACACGACCTCTCATTCGCCCATTTTGTCCATGGTGTCGTACTTGTCGGCTTACAAGAATGAGAGTGTGGTAGTCACGGGGCATTGGAACGGGGAGATCAAGATGCATAGGATATGGGAGGCGTCCGGCGGGGAGGATTGGAGTTCACTGATGATGGAGTATGTTAGGGACATCGCTGGGCCGGTGGGCGGAGAAGAAGACATTGGATCCGGTGGATCTGGTGACGTTGTTATCTTGGAAGTGCATCATGTTGGGAGGATGAAGTACATTTTGTCCAGCGATGGAAGCGGAACCATAAAAGTTTATAGGGAGAACGGGATGCTTCACGGATCCGTTATCCCCTCTAGCAAGCCGATTGTGTTCTTGAAGCAGCGGCTTCTGTTTTTGACGGAGACTGGAGCGGGGTCGTTGGACTTGAGGGCAATGAGAGTTAAGGAGTCTGAATGTGAAGGATTAAATCGTTCCCGTGTGAGGAATTATGTGTTTGACGCAGCTGAGAGGTCAAAAGCGTACGGGTTTACATCTGAAGGCGAGATGATTCACGTGCTGTTGTTGGGTGACGTGATGAACTTCAAATGCCGAGTTCGGTCAAAACGAAAGTTTGAAATGGAAGAGCCGCTCGTCCTCCAGGCAATCAAGGGTTACTTGCTGGTTGTGAATCAAGAGAAAGTTTTTGTATATAATGTTTCCTCTCAGCATTACGTGAGGGCAGGAAGCCCTCGCTTGCTGTTTTCCGCCGGTATCGACGAGATCAGGGCAACGTTTTTGAACACTCAAGCGATGGACTCAGACGGCCCCAGCAAAGTGCTGATCCCGTTGGTGGCGAGTGATAAAGAAAAGCTCGTCGTGATTGGCCTTGGCGACGGTTACGTCGGATTGTACCGGTCAAACCTCCCGATCTTCAAAAGCGAATCCAGCACCATACTGTGGACGAGCCCGGTGCTGTTTTTCATTATTTTCCTTTTTGCGGCGTGGCACTTCTTCGCTAAGAAGAAAGAAGTTCTCACAGCATGGGGACCAGACGACCCCTTTACGTCTGCATCAGCTATGGCGGGAACTCCGCTGGGATCCGGCGCCGAGGACAGGTCTTTCACAGATGGCGCTACCCGAAACACTGATCTGATGGAGCTCAGAAGTGGAGGTGGCCTGAGAGGCCCCTCGAGAAGATATGCTTCCCCTTCTAGGTATCAAGGCGGATCAGCCAATTCTTTCAGGCCTGGCTCGGCTGATCTCAGCTCTAGACCAGCGTCCGTGGATCCCAGTTTCAGAAATCCTTCAGAACTTAAATACAGGGGCTCGCCTCTAGACAATAGCGGGGATCTCAGCGCTAGACCTGCGGCTGGGGATCCCAGTTTTAGAAATCCATCCGAGCTTAAATATAGGGGCTCAGCTCTAGATAACAGTGGATTTCCTAAACGGCGAGAGGGCCTGTTTGCAAACAGCCAAGTCGGCGAAGATGTCAGTTAAGGTACATTATCAATTTATGGGGTCAATCGACCTTTGTTGTACCATTTTCGCAAGCTTTTTTCTTCCGTGAATTGTCTATTCAATGTTTTACCCAACATTTGGCTGCACAATAATGAAGAGTTTTGTACAGTACTTGTTTAGGAGCCGCTTGACTCCGATTTGGGTCATTGTAATGTCTCCTGACATGCGGCCCGAGATTGATCTGGGTTGTAGCCCTGTGGCAGAAAATCCTAGATAACAAAATAATGTTCAAAATAGTACATGGAAGCATTGGCAGCCAATTGAAAACCATTATACAACCATGTGTACGAAGCTTTCCTGTAAAATAATTTACATGAACACGGCATCACCAGTTCTATAAGAAATTTCCACTATTTCTTTGTAATGCCTGTTAATCTCTGTGCTTGAGTGATCAAATCCGTCTGGTCATTGTTGCAATATTATTCTCAGACAAGCCAGAGTTGGGCACTGAAATAGAGTGCAGCTCCATCTGCCATTATTTCTGAAATCAGAAAAATATGCTAGCTCCAAAAATAAAACTATTGTCTTGCTACCCCCTACAGATATAAATGTTGTTATCACTCCATCACTGCAACTCCACCGGCAGCCTTTATCTTCTCTATAATGCTAGTTGCTTCCTCCTTAGTCACCCCTTGTTTTAGTACAGCAGGCACCTTTTCGACAAGGTCTTTAGCCTCCTTCAGACCCAAGTTAGTAAAAGCCCTGACTTCCTTGATCACTTTGATTTTCGCAGCAGCATCAAACTTCTCCAGTTTCACATCAAACGCAGTTTTTTCTGCCTTCTTTTCCTCAGCCTTAGCTGGACCTGCCCCTCCTGCAGATCCAATGTCCATACCCTCTGTCGAAATTGTTTCCATCTTTGGATGCCTGAGTTTCTCTCGCAGCGTGGGACCAATTAGCATGCGCTCTTCTGGGGGAAGGGAAGCGATTCTCTCAGCTAGCTGGATGATTTTCTCGGACGGCGGCGGTCTAGGGCCATAGGGATCATAGACTGGGGGATATTTGTATTTTTTGGGCTTTGCCTTGGGGTCTCTGGGAACAAAATCAGGTTGGAAGTTTCTCGACTGGAGAAGCCCGGTATACCTTATGGTGGTGGTCGTAGAACGGCTAGAAATGGACCTGAGAACTGCTAATGCTTTCATAGTTTTGTAAATTAGAACAAGCAATTACGTATCAAAGTGGTGTTATGCTGGTGACACTGTCTTCTGCAATAAAAGGCTATCACGCTCAATAGCCAGAAATTCTGACTTTATCTCCACCAGCTTGAGATTCAACCGCTTACCTAAAGTATCAAAAAAGAATAAATTCAAAGGAGTTAATTAATGGAAAAATCAATCCTTTGTTTCTCAAAAAAAAAAAGCTTCTGTGTCATAATAAATGAGAAGCGGCAAGGCAAAAAGAAACACATTCACTGTTTGCATTCAAGAACTCCAGTTCATATCCATTCCATGTTTCTCTGATGGCCATAGGGTAATTTCTCAATCATTTGGCTACATCAGATTTCCATAAGTAATCAATAAAACATACCTTTTACTTCATACTTTCTTACAGAAAACTCAATTTTCAAATCGATATGGGGAAAAAAAATTACAGCTTCACTTATTTACAACAGCGGCAAGTAAGCGTAAGCATCACACAACAAAAACTACTAAAACACATAGTTAAGCTAAGCGGTGTCAACCCATCCGGTGGGAAAACCATTATCTCCTTAAACAAAGGATTTCATTCAAAAGCCCAAAAATTAAATGCTTATGAAGCATGTCAAATTTACAATCAACTAATCAAACTATTCAAAGCCAAAAAAATGACCATCAAACTCACTGCAGGCCGTTTTAGCAGCAAAGAACAATGCAAAATCAAGCTACTCAACCTCACTTCAGTTCCGATGATAATACATACACAATCAACCTAACACTTATAAAAGATCTACGCGTTCGCATCAGGCGCCAAATTTTACATTTCGCTCAATACACAATTCAGCTCCAAATCCAGTAGTGAAGAGCCAAGTCAGCAGCGGACAACAAAGTCGACATAAAAGGCGAGATTCGGGAGCTATGGAAGCTTACCAGGTCGGAGATGCAATTGCTGGTCGGACGTCGGACAATGATCGGGTCGAATTAGAAGCTGAAGCAAGCAGTGATGCACATGAACCCTAGAATCTGAAATGCTGGAAAATGATGCGGGATAGAACGTGGCGGAGCGTGAGCTTTATTGGGCCGGGCCCGAGATTCGAGTGGCCCAACAATGATTGGGCTACGCGAATGTGTAAACGCGGGAATTACGTAACTGCCCTTATTTTGCTTCAGCCTTCTTTCATGATTTCATCCCACAGTGGATAAGATCAATCCAAACAGTCTCAGAAGATTTTTTTAAAAAAATAATTGTTTATTAAAAAAACATTTGTTGATATGTGAAAAAAAAATGTCTTAAAATGGATATTCATCCGGCAATTGACAGACATTATTAAGTAGACAGTATTGAAAAACATTTATTTTTTTATTTATATAACTTCAGCCCCTAACTTTCAAATGTTTCTATGTGTAGTCATGATTTTTTTTCAAAAAAAAATATTAATAAGGATTAAATAGCCGGTCAATGGTATTACAAGAAGGGAGGATCACAAATGTAAACTAAATGTTTCGAGG
Organism: Kalanchoe fedtschenkoi; assembly: GCA_002312845.1. Taxonomy (NCBI): domain Eukaryota; kingdom Viridiplantae; phylum Streptophyta; class Magnoliopsida; order Saxifragales; family Crassulaceae; genus Kalanchoe; species Kalanchoe fedtschenkoi. The sequence continues at coordinate 889,904 of NQLW01000032.1, read as the reverse complement.
CAATGTTTTTTTTAAAAAAAGCTAGCCGGTGAACAGAACGACTAGAAACTAATTAGATACGGGGTGATTCATTGAAAATAGTAATCAGATGGTTAAATGGTGTTAAATTTATTACGAATAAATTTAATAATAAATTAAGTCTTGAACAATTAGTCTACTAGCCGACTAGGCGGAGTATTTCAACACTGCATAACGATTAATTGTTCTAAATAGACACCTTATAGACCACTGCTCCAAAAATATTTGAATTCAAAACACTTAGTTTTAAATCAAGTAATTTATTATCTTATCCAACACCCTTATGATCTCAGAATTTGAATTCGATACAGAAGATACAAATCCACTCCTCACATTTTTACCTTTCTTACCTCTGGACCACAGGATTTTTTTTCAAATTTGTCTCTTTCGCTTCGTTCACTATCATTTGTGAACCCCCGCTTGGTTTTTTTTTTCCATTCTGACATTTTCGCAGTTACAAAGTCCGAAAATCGTAAAGATTTTCGCGGTTCCGAACTGCGAAAATTGAAACCCTAAAAAAATTTCACGTGGACATATGATTTTTCGCAGTTATGATCTACGAAAATCTCTATGATTTTCGCAGGTACGAAGTGCGAAAATCATATGGAGCTTTTCGCGGTTGTGAACAACGAAAATAATAGGGATTTTCGCAGTTCGGAACTGCGAAAAGGTCAGAATGGAAAATAAATCGGACCACAGCCATTGTGACCCAAAATGTTTCTGTGTGTTTTAAACTTGAAAAGGGTGCTTAAGTGTGAAGGCTCTCCCCATTGAGACTCTTATTTCAAATGGTTGAAATAAATGTAAAGTTCACTCCAACTTGCACAAGTCCCATAAATTTAGATGGTGTATGCCCTCTAGGACCCCATGTACCTTGCCAAATCATTCAAGTTTTGAATGCACTAGATTTTCGAATCAAACTAGCTAGTACAACCTAATAATTCGTGACAGCAAAAACCTATCATCTTTTGCTATCAACCACGATGTAGAATTCATTGCAACAAAGATTACTTTCTCACTATTTGTCGACTTAACCAATAATGTGTCGGCCTAGACACTGAGAGTTTATAAAAATTGGGACGAAAAGATAACTTTGAAATTCCCGAAACTCTAAAATTTTAAAACCTGAGAGAAATTTAAGTGAATTTGATGTTTAGTTCTGAAAATTGTGATAAAGAAAATTATACGGAATTTTGGTATCATTTGTAATGTTTCGATCTGAGTTAGTATAAGTTTAAGTAATGGTTACGCGTCATGAGATGATGAGACCAACATCCTCCTCAAGATGACCATCGGTCTAACCGTTTACGCGACGTTCGTCTAGCGTTTAATTAATTATTTTAAATATTTTAAATTAAAAATATTTATTTTAAATGTGTATTTTTATTAATATTAATTATGAAATATATTATTAATATATATACTTGTCTGATTAATCTCCGTACAACCAACTAGTCGTTAGGTTTTATTTAAAGGAAAAATGGGATATGAGGTGACACTTCATATCCCTTAAGTAAAGAATCGGGTGAAATTACATAGTTTTGCTAGTTTTCTTTTTCGTTTTAGAGGTTTTAGGGTTTTAGCATGCTAGAATATTATGAGTATAGGATTTTAGAGTTTTAGAAATTTGAAATTTTAGGGTTTTGTCAGTTTAGGGTTTTCTGGGGGTTTCATATCCTTAAGATTTAGGGTTTTTGGATTTTAGGGTTTTTGATTTAGATTTTTTTATTTTTTAGATTTTTTTGTATTTAAAATTATGCTATAAACATCATAAAACCTTAAAATGAAAAAAGAAAAAACAGAACTATGTTGTTTTGCCCGATCCCTTATCTATCTTATATAATGTGTTACCTTATATTCCATAACCCCTTATTTAAAAAAATTATTAAACAATACTCCAATTATCGAGATGCCAACATCATGTCAACAATTTTGTAAATGGTTGAAAGTAAAAATATGGAAGCATAGAATTTGCTTTAAAAAAAGCAAAGGAATGTGTTAGCTAGCAAGGCACTGAGATAAAGAGGATGGAGTGAGGAGAAGCCTTTTTTTGCGTGTACAAAATTTTCCGACAGAAAGCGTGGTGTCGTTATATGCTCCGGCGAAACCAACTTTTGCAAAAACAAAGCTTTGAAAATTCCTGAGTGTTGGGCCCGGGCCCATGTCCAGCCCATCACATGTGATCGCTGTCTCGCAAATGGACACAGTTAGGTTGTTGAGGGGACATTTGCTATTAATTTTTGCATTTATGATTGCTTTTTTTAAATAAAAACTCGTATTAATAATAAATGAGGAATGGAAAAATGTTGGGAGATATTTTTTGGTGTCACGTCACGTCCAGATCTGTGTTTGGATTATTTTATTGCAAAATATCTGAACAGTGTCGCGCCCCATTGGAGCAGTGTATGGTGGACTTCAAAGGCATCTCAAAATCGTTATATACTATTTGCTTACGTGTGGCAGAGACTTTTTTCTTTATTGCCTTTTTTAGAGAAAATTAACCAAACAAAAAGTATGAATTATCGTACTTAATCAAATGGGTATGTAATTATCAAATTTTATATTTTTTAGAAAAAAAAATTATTTGATTTGTTATTTAATTTATTTATTTGTAAAAATCGAATAGTCCATTTTATAAAATTACAAGAAATTATGTGGAAAGATGAAATATGAAAGGCTCATGTAAAGAAAGGTTTGTCATTTAATTAATACCTGAAAATTAATATAATATTATTATTTCGACTTTCAATATCATCAACCTTAGCACCTTCCGTGCCTCTTCCCTTTTTCTTTCCCAGCACTTCATCAATTTAGTTAAGGTTTTGATATTTTGCATTTTATCTAAAAAATCATATTTATTCATACTCTAATTGAATAAGGAATGATAATTTAGACTTTTTTAATTTTTTTTTCAGTTCTAATTTTTTACACGATATTGATTTCATCCAATCCATGCAATTGTGGAGTTTAGCCATTTTTGTTTCAATAAATACTTAAAATTTATATTAAATTATTTTATATTGAAATTATTCTCAAGCGTAGTCTCATTTTTTTCGGAAAATAAAATAGCGTGACAATAGCATTTTACCATTTTTCTCATGAAGGACACAAAATGAGTTGTGATTAATCGTCACATATTGAATTAAAAGTATAAAATAGTACATAATAGACAATAATTGATAATATAATCATTTTTTTTCAATTAATCGAATGTCAATTGATAATATTTACAATTATATAATATACATCTAAGTATCGTTGGTCTTTTGACGCTTGATGAGTTATTATGCTTTGAGCTAATGCCACTAAAAACTGTTCTCATTTATTTAATTAAATTCTTTTTTTAAATAAATATGTGTTTTTAACTAGTAAAATGTCATATTCTGATCCGCTCATGCTAAGTTAAAAACAACAAATACACATAATTTTATATTTAATTAATCACTTCTGATTTGACACTTAATTTTATAATAACAAATTATCCTATTTGAATTATAATTGACACATGGTAGCATTTGATTTGTAATTCAAAGTAAAACTATCTGATTTTTTTTTTTTGACAAAATCTCCATATTTAAAATGAATGTAAACTAGCATTGCAGTACCTAATCTGCATCCTAAAATACTATACACCAAAAATTTAGCATGTCAGTTAATCATACTAAGAAAACATAATATCTCATAGGAATCAAAAATCTATTTACTAATAATAAATATGAATTTTATCTATTAAATATAAAGTGTTTTTGAGTATTCTGTTTTGTTGTTTGATTTTAATAAAGGGTCAAGTCAAAAATGTATCATGAAGAATTCACTTTTAAAATTTAAAATTTCAGTAATTTAGAATTAACATAAATTAGGTGAAATACAAAACTAAACACCCAAACGATCATCTCTACAAATTAACCGCTAAATCATTTCATTTTTCAACTTTTTAAAAATGTATAAATTATATGATTCTATAGCTTTTGGCTTAGTAATTTAGTACATGAATTTTTTAATTATATTACTCAATATGGTATAAAAAATTAAATATCTAATTGTGACTAACTATTTTACTCATTTTATATCCTAATTTTACATCGTGTGATCTATATAATAGTACAATGTAACTTTTTTTGACATGGATCCATATGTGTATGAAAAAATATATATTTTCAGACAATCAATAAAAAACATTAAATGATCTGTTTACAATGTAAAATGTAAATTACAAAATGCAAGTGAAATAACCATAAGTACGATCTGTTTATATTGTAAAATGTAAATTAAAAAATGCAAGTGAAATAACCATAAGTACAATTTCCACAAATTATTGTAATTTGATTTGTGATTTGTAATACTATTTAAACACATGATGCTTCTGCTGAACTCCAGAACATGGGATTCTGCAAAAAACAAAAAAAAACAAAAAAAAAACAAAGATTCTACTATCAAAAAACACATAAATATTAAAAAAATATATGAATTTATCGCATCTGAACTCACTAAACATAGCATCGATCTGCCACTATTATCAGACTCACCCCAGCCAACCATCCATAGGTCGTACTGAAGTATGGATGAGAAGAGCATCACCACTTCAGTCTCAATGGAAGACAGCTACTTCAAGTCCTGTCTGACCCCCCCATATGATGTCCTACCTCAACCTCATCATCAACACTCAAGTTGACCCAACACACTTCTTCCCTTTCCCCTTCCCTCCAACCAAAACCCCGTTTCACCTGGACAGCGTAAAACACACACACATAAACACAATCATCACCAGACCCGAAACCAAAACCCTCCATCATCATTCATTAATCTATGCTTCAAGCTAATCAATTCTATTCTTGCAGCTTCAGCTGAGCTAATCACAATGTGTTACATTGCCCAACAAGCTGATTCTTCCCACCCCCATTCTCCACCAATCATAAATATTCAACCTTTTTGGTATCCGAGTCTTGGGCTTTCACTCACTCTCTCATCTTTCATTTTTAAATGAAACCCTCTTCCTCGGTCCTCCTCACCCCATCTGCTGTGTTTTCCGAATCCCTAGCTCACATAACCCCCAAATGGACAAACCCCATGTGACCAGAAAACCCACCCAGCCATCTCCTTGCTCCGCCTCATCTCACCTTTCTCTGCCCCTTCTCTAAAAAGCCTGAAAACCAAGAATCCAATCTGTAGATTTAGTCTGTTTCTGCTGCTGTTAGTGGTGTTGATAGACTTTTTGCTCAGCGCGTGTGCTTTGTTGCTGGTGGTTTTCACCTGTGAGAGGATGTTGAGGTCTTCTTCATCAGCTTCCGCCTCTCCTTTCACTGTCTCCCAGTGGCAGGAGCTGGAGCACCAGGCTCTGATCTACAAGTATCTGATGGCTGGCCTGGCTATTCCACCTGATCTCGTGCTGCCTATCCAGAAGAGCTTCGAGGCTGTGTCTTCCAGATTCTTCACTCACCCCACCAGTGAGTTAACTCCTAATAACTCCTTCTGTTGCATTCATCCATCTTGTTACATAGCTTTCTAGATTTGGATTTTCTCATGGATGTTTCATTTCCAGCCTGTGTTTTTATACATGCTATGTTACCTGTTTCTTTCTCTTGATTTGGATTTGATGTTCCCAGGTTCATTTCAGGTCGTGAGTTTGTAGATTTGGAACATGTCTGTGCCTTGTTTGATGTTATTTAGGATTGAACTCGCAAACATCCAATCTTGCATCCTGGTATCCTTATCCATGCCAAGTTCCGCTAACCGCCTGATTTGAACTAACACTTCTTCGACCTTTTTGGAACAGGTTTAGTATTTATGATTAGGCCATTTGCAAGTAGAAACTGTAACTATTTCAGTGTTTTCCTGCCACCTAGTCATGCTACAAGTCATTTTGCCGCATAGCTTGTTATATTCATTGGAACTTTGGATGTCATTTTCAGTGTTTGAGAATAGCCGAATATTAATTTGTCTGTTAGAGAATGGCTACTTCATTTATCAGCTATTACTGTATTTTGTTTAAGGATGTTCGTAAGACAGGAGAAGTTTGAGATTATCTAGTTTCTGGAAATATGTAAGCTTGACCTTTTTTTGGTACTTATGCAGTGGGATACTGTTCTTTCTACGGGAAGAAAATTGACCCGGAGCCGGGCAGATGCAGGAGGACCGACGGCAAGAAGTGGCGGTGCTCGAAAGACGCGTACCCGGACTCAAAGTACTGCGAGCGCCACATGCACCGCGGCCGCAACCGTTCAAGAAAGCCTGTGGAATCACCCCAACCCGTCTCACAGCTAGCGTCCTCCACTGTAACCTCACTCAACGTCAACGCCGGTGGCGCAGGCGCTGGGAACGCCACCGTCTTCCCGAGTCTCCCACTGCAGGCCTTCGGAGGTGGTATGCAAAGCGGCAGCTTGAGTTCCGGAACCAACCACCAGTCCCACCATTTCAACGAGGACCACATCCCCTACGGCATTCCCAGCAAAGATTACAGGTAACGGATATTCACTGTTCCCTTACGTTATTAAAAGTACTACAAGTTACGTATACAGAAAACATCCGAGTTTCCTTATTTCGTCTTAATTATTTGATACGCTTTGATGGGGCCGATTGAAGGCGATAAATGGTCGTTGGAACGGAGTTTGTGGGTTCCCATGTTTCGCTGGACAGTTATATTATTGCTCAAATCGTATTTATTGTTCAAGACCATTCGGTACCGGGGTCCTTATGTTCCTGACCACAGGGAGTGTTTTTAGAGCACTTATTGGATTTGAGTGGACAGTTTGAACTGTTCTTTGCCGCATCTTTCTTTTCATATCTGGTTGAGCTCGCTTGTCTGACAGCCGCTTCGGAATGTTTTACGCCGGCCCCTGCTACTTTTCTGACTAACTTTAGTTACGAGTTGTCTGTAATCCGGGAATCATGGGATATTGCCGGCTACCCGTAAAACGTGGGACGGATCTTTTCTCTACTTGAAAATATTTCCTTTTTCGTTCGTTGTTAGGTTATCTATGTTACTGTCTCAGATATATACGGGTTTTGTAAATTTCTTGATCAGCTTTTAAAGTTGTTTTTTATTATTTTGTTTGATGAATTTTGTCCGGATTTTTTTTTTTTGAGATGGTAACTTGGGTTAACGGTTGTGCAGGTATGTCCACGGACTCAAACCTGAGACGGGGGAGCACAACTTCTTCGGCGATGCATCTGGCAGCAACAGGAGCCTCCAGATAGAAAACGCGTGGTCCATGCTGCCATCTCAAGTCTCTGCATTCACATCATCCAAGCCAAGCAGCAACAGCAGCTCGCTCCTGCAGAGCGACTACACCCAAAACCCGCTCTTCAGCCCTGACTTCGCCTCCTCCGACTCCGCCAAGCAAGGGAACTCGCTGCGACCTTTCTTTGACGAGTGGCCCAAGGCCAGGGACTCCTGGTCTGGCCTCGAGGAGGAGCGATCCAACCCAGGCTCGTATTCAACTACCCATCTCTCCATGTCCATTCCGATGGGCTCCTCTGACTTCTCCGCCACCAGCTCGCAGTCTCCAAACGGTACACTCCTACATTATCCCATTTTCCCATCACACTGTTAATTTCTATGCTTATTGTTGTTGATTATATCTCATATCAAATCATTTTTTTTTATAATAATCAGTTATTTTGATTTTTCAACGCAACATGTGTTAATTATACATCGGTGGTGTGGGCATGCTACACCCAAAAAATGTCTCATTGTCTCATTCTGACATGGTATCAGAGCGGATCAATCTGCCTTACATTTATCCATGTTTGTGCCCAACTCTAACACCGGTTCGCATTTGACTTGGGAACATTTTTGCAGAGAATTAGAAGAATGAGAAGGGAATGTGTTTTAGGACCACGAGACATCGGCTTCCCTAAAAGCGACCCGAGCTTCCTGGCTTGCAGAATCTACTAACGGCATGCTGCGTAATACTTTGTAGTTTATCGGCGCTGTGTTGGAATAAA
>NQLW01000032.1:833596-881875 GCA_002312845.1 Kalanchoe fedtschenkoi | reverse complement strand
TTTTTTTTTTTTTTTTTTTTTTAACTTTGTGCCGTGTTTGGTTAGAAAAAAATGATTAAATTTTCTTCCTATCATTTCTCATGACATTTTGCCGCTACATGTTGAATGAAACACCGTCGTTTTCCGTAGTTTGATAGTAAGATGTTGGCTCAAATGATACGAGATAGAAAATATTTTATTGGAGATTTTATTATGCGACAAGATTCTGTTGGAACATTGGGACTATAAAAATGTCTACCATGTCGATACAATCGAATGAACGCAACAAGGTCCGACTAAGCGCAGATATCTCAACACTGCTCTCTTTAAAAACAAGTCTCACGCAAGATAAGAGAGGCACGGATCGAATGGGCGAAAGGGAAGGGGCGATCACAAGAAAAGGCGACGAAGAAGGCCACGAATTCGCGCGCTCCTTGTTTTTGGAATTCGGCTTACCGCTGGGCCTACTCCCATTACAGAACGTGATCGAAGGAGGATTCGTCGAAAGCACCGGGTACTTTTGGATCGTGCAAGAGAGTAGAACCGAGCACAGGTTCGAAAAGATAGGCATGGTGGCCAGGTATGAGAAGGAGATCAGTGGGTATGTGAGCTTGAGGAAGGTCAGGAAGCTCAAGGGCGTCAAGGCTAAGAAAGTGTTGGTCTGGTACCCTTTGTCGGAGATTACGGTGGATGATGGTCGGCCGGAGATTATCCGGTTTAAGGCTGTGATAGCTAGTGTGCCGTTTCCGGTGGATGCATTTGCTGCTGGTCAGTAGCAAATGAGAATATGGTTTTGAGTGCAAGTTTTATTCATCTTATTTCTTGTGATTGTATGTAAAATTGATGTGAAGTTCGTAATAAAATTTGGCTTTTTTATAGTTTATGTTGGAATTTCGCTTCTTTTTTTTGTCTTTGATCGTGAAAAAATTTCATACATGTATATGTGAAATCACTTATTTATGTTTGCTGGCATATATATTTTAATATCATTAGCATGGATAAAATAATCAATATAAAAACTGCAGTTAATTATTTCGTAAATAAATATGTAAATAGGATAAATAAGCCATTTCGTTTGTTATACTTTTTAAAATTGACCCTTTTATCCATATTAGTGAAAATAAAATATGTATACAAGGAAAGGTAAATAAGTGATTTTCACAAGCATATGTAGGTGAAAATAAGTGATTTCGCATGCACATGTTATGGTATTGTGGAAGCTAAGCTTTAAGGCTGTGTTTGGTTTAGGAAAAATTGTAGGGAAAGGAAAATTTGATGGTAAGTGAAATCCATCATGGATTCCATCTTATTTTTCTTTGTTTGGTTTAGAATAAAAAATTTGAAAGAAAATTTCAAAACTCCACGTAATTTATCATAATTTTCCTTCTAACTTTCCACATAATTTTCTTTCCCTCATATTTTCCATCTAAACCAAACATTAGATTTTACCAGTTTTCCTCCACATTTTCCTTTCCACTAAATTTTCCCTAAACCAAACACAGCCTAAGAGTCTGCTCTCGGTTCCTTCACTAGCATATTTATCTCTGCTCCATCTCCATGACGAGTGTCATGTTTATGGCCTCTTTTGTCTATGCTTATTATGAAGCCCCTCTTAGCCCCTTTATGGTTGATTTGTTGAACACAGTCTCGGATGACTCTTATCATTTGACTGTTCCTAGAGGAATTTTAATTGTATCTTTCACCATCCTGAGATGCTCAATTGAGAGTATGTTACTTACAAAGATATTGTTGAAATGCTAAATTTTGTAGATTATGGCTCTCTTATGTATGTCCCATTCACAGTTTTCCAGTATATATACATGGTCAAACAAATGAGATGGCATTTCCAAAAGTATATAAAAGCTTGACAAATTTTTATGTAATAGTGTCTGATTCACTCTATTTCCATCTATTTATGTACTATTTCTAGCTACGGGTATCTCTGATCATTCTCCTGATATTTTGATTGTTAATGCTGCTTGTCCTGTTTCTATATCCAGATTTAAATTCAGTAATGCGTGGACCCTTGCTCTTAATTTTCTAGTTGTGGTTTGAGGCTCTTCAAATAGCTTAGGTTACTGTCTTGACTTATTTCGCGTTCTCTCGAAATTGAAGTATCTTCAGAAGGAACTTATACACCATTTTGAGAAAATTATTTATGGTATCTCTTGCACGGTCCAACAAGCTAAGGAAACATTATCACATATTCAGGACCTTCTTCAACTGATGTTCCAAGGCTGATGTTCCATCTATAACTAAATGACTTTAGGCCTATCTCCGTGTGTTCTACGCTCTACAAGGTGATCACGAAACTTCCGGTTAACATAATGCCCTCTGATGTGAAGAAGTTAGTGGGTCCTTAGCAAACAACCTTTATAGAAGGACAAAGTATTAGCACAATCTTTAATTTCGATATACTCTTAGAAAAATATAACACTACGATGTTGTCTTAAGTGATATTCAGAAGGCCTTTCACTATTAGTTTGGATTTTCTTATTCGGCTGATAACTTACTACACAACTTTCCTCCTAGCTTCATGACTTGGTTAGAGAGCTGCATCATAAGCACCCATTTTTATGTACCTGTTAGGGGTAGCATTAAGGTGTACTTTCAAAGTCAGGTTGATATTAGACAAGATTATTCATTATCTCCAATGCTTTTGTGCTTGGTGATGATTGGATTTCTCTCCTTGAATGCTCAACGTTCTATTTTACAACCCGGCGTTCAAGGTTCACCCAAAAATGCACTAAACTGAAGATTAACCACCTTATTTAGATGGATGAATGTTTTTTTTATCATGCTGGTCCTCAGTCTCTTGAAAAAAACCTTTGGTGCTTTTGAGAATGTCTCAGATCTTCGGATTAGTACCTCAAAATCCAAGACTTTCATTGGTGGAATTTCTTCAGGGCTTGTAGAATATTTATCTAATCTTATTAGCTTCACAGAGGAAAACTTTCAGTAAAATATTTGGAAATCGCCCTTGATTCAAAGTCCTTTAGAGACTTGAACTGACGATCATTGTGGACTCCATTAAATCTAGAATCGAGTCATGGGAGACTAGGCATCTATCATTCGCTAGAAGAGATGTTCTTCTCCGATCAGTGCCCAATTCGTTCCAAGTCTATTGGTACAGAGTTTATGGATTACTTAAGATGTCAATTGATCATATTTTCAGGAAATTCTTATGACAAGCTGAGTCCAAATACATGATTAAATGGGCACAAATTTGTTTTCTGACTTCTTGTGGAGGTTTTGGCATTAAAGTGACTTCTCAAATTAATTCTTTTATGTTTCTCTCACAAATTTAGGGTTTACATCTCAAGGGAGACACCATGTGCATTAAATGGATGGGTTAAATCATCAAAACAAACATCTAGAGGAATCTTCCCTAGAAGATGTCTAATTCATAGACGGTGATGCAAATGCTAAAATCAAGAGACCTAGTCTTCGAATGTTTCTTAGTGACTCATGGTTCTATCTCATGGAAGATTTTGGGAACTCTATTCTCTTCTAAATTACTTTAGCAGCATTTGACTCGAGGCCATTCCAAACCTCCTTGGTTCCATGTGGTATGAAATACTCTCTCATATCCAAATATAGTTTCACCATGTAGTTAGCTTATCAAGGCAGGCTCTCGTTGAAGACTAGACTGTTGTGGCTTGGTCTCTTTTTTTAAATAGTAGTTTCATTGATATATTTGGTCAAATGACCTTTTGGCAAATATCTACATGACACATTTATGCTCATTGAGCTTACATTTAAAGTTTCATGCAAAAGAGGCTAAGGGCATCCAAACACTGCAACAGCTGGGGGGGCGCGTGCAGGAGTGCAAGGCTCAGTACTCGAGTGCGCACCTCAACCGAGGCGACCCCAAAGGCTGCAGGAAAAGGACACCTCTAACTGTCTGCTACTACACGGGAGGCTTGGGCTGGGCAGGCAGGTGACTCAGCATGGCAAGCGAGGAGGGTGAGGCCCGATGCGCACTGTCCCGCTCGAGAGCGACAGAACACAGCGAGGCGCCTGGACCTGCACGTAGAGGAAGTGTTGGACCCTATCTTTACCCAATACTGAGGTAGACCGGCAGCTGGCTAGAAGACCGGAGCGGAACCATGTTCCGACGACCTCCTAAAAATTTTTGTTGCGGCTCCACGAGGAAATCGTCCGGCGTCGGGGGCCCGACCTCTTGAACTAGCTTCAGTGCACCCATATCCACTACCCTCTGCGGCTTCAACCTGCTCAGCTTGAATAAAGGAAACGGCCCATGGGGAGACGGTTCCAGACGAGCTCCGAAAATTGGTCCGCTGCTTGAGGCAAGGCGATGGGCAGAACTAAAACCCAGAGGACCTCTTCCTTAGGCTACTGGCGAGATCTCCGCCAAGGATCGGGCACCTCCCTGGGTCCATGGCTTGCAGTCCTCCGATCAGAGCACAAGGAGGTCCAGCGCTAGATGACGGGGCTTGAGGGGAACACACTCTTATGTGGCGAGGAATACTGTCGAGGTTCTCAGCAGCGGCCGAGTGTGCGAGCTCTCCATGCCGTGAGCTCGAGGAGGTGGCCAAGCTCGCTCAAGCTGAGCGACAGCGGAGAGGCACATCACGCGGGGAACTCTCCGTCCGTTGCGAAACCGAAGTCGAGATGTGGGCGACCTGGGAGCCAGCTCTGTACTACGACCAGGGCTGCTACCTGCAACGCCACAGCCTCGCGGGACAAGGGTTGTGCTGGGTCGAGGGGGCATCGAGCGACTAGGCACTGAGACGAGGGGCTGGCTGAGGAGGTGCGCCAGATCTGCGGACTCCTTGCACTCGGGGCTGCAGCTATTAGGCGGGGCGACGCCCAAGGCTGGATCCAGGCTGGGCTTGCCGCACGAGAAAAGGCATCTGGGCACAGGACAAACGAAGTTACCGAGGACGGGGATTTAGGCCTCCCAAGCTGTCTTCTCTGTCCGACGAGGGCTTTCATCACACAGAGCACACGGCGGATGAATCCACCACCGAAGGCGAGGCCGAAGGGCTGACTGGGGCGGATGACAGAGGCGATTGCAGGGGATGGCTGGCAGGACAGTGAATGTGCGAGGAGGAGGGCTGCCTCGACCCTCCTCCTCCACCTCTCTTTTGGTTTTTTGGTTTTTTTTTTAGAGAAGGCTGGTCACTCAATGGGGTTTGGCTTGGTCTCTTATCTATTGCATATGTCGTTTATGTGACATGCATCCAAAATTCTTGGCTCAAATTTTCTTTCAATGTCTGCATACTCAAAGCCTAATAGTCTAAACTTTCAGATTATGCTTATGTCAGCCCCCTAACCCATTCTCATCATAGGACATCTCAAGAGTCAAGTAAGCTTTTGTCCTATTTATCTCAACTTGTGTTTATCATATTTGGTGTGCTAAAAATAATGTTGTTCTTAGGATATCTCGTTCTTCAAAGTGAAAATTTTGAAGTTTATCTAGTATGTATACAATCTCAAGCTCAATTTTCTTCAACCATTGATAACCTCTTAATTTAACACTACTTGGGATTATCAGTTAGGTTTACAACATCTTATTATTAGATAACCTGTTCTAGCCATCATGACTATGATTATAGATAAAAGTACAATTTTAAAAGTCATATTCACCCAGTGGCGGATCTAAGGGTAGAGGAGGGATCGTATGACCAGCTAATTATTTTTTATTATAACATATTATTTTAAATTATGTAGTTAAAAAATGATTACATTTAACACTCTAAAAATCAAAATGAACCCTTTAAAATTGAAAATATATAATACATATACAAACACAATGTAATAGTTTAACAATTGACCTCTCTTATTAATATTTTTTTCTTAAGCGGCCTCTCTACAGGTCGAGGTGGCGACTTCGCGGCTGGGTTCTTGCTCTGAGGTGCCGTGTTTGGGACCCTTGCTTATGCATTCTCTCCACAGGTTATCAGACTTGGCTTCCTCGCCGATCATTTTATTCTTCATACACATCTTATTCTTCAGACTCGTGAGAGGACTCGCCTTTTCAAATCTATTTTCTGATCCGATTCTCATGCCCTAAGCAAATCAATATAATTTCAGCTTAGATCTCTGCTAAATGAGGATGTGTTGAAAATTCCGGTTAATTAGTAAGAGCAAAACAGTAAAGAACATGCATGTTTTGACGAGGTTTGACAGTGTGTATACGTCATCGGGAACAAAAAAGCTGTTGTATATTATTTAATGTGTCGTACCTTATTAGTTTCGCTTTCTCTACGTTCTGACATATACTTTTTTATCTAGTATATGAGCTATGCCCAACAGGATGAATATGGTTTCCACAAGACTATGCGACCAATCTATTAGGATGATATCTGTAGGTATTTACGCTATAATCTATCCCCATACATGAATCTTTCTATTTTTTGTGTACTGTGCTACACTCAAACTCTTGATAATTAACCTGATTGTAAACGTAGAAAATCATAGAGACTTTGAACGCAAAAGTAAACCAGCTGAACGCGGCCAGACAACGTATCCTCTAGGTTGAGAGGCGGGAAAGAATTTCCCAGCTCCAGTTGAAACGACCCTCAAGCAGTGGCGGAGCCAGAAATTTTTTTTCGAGAGGGTAAAATTATATAATCAAAAATTTGAGTTGAATTTGGGGGACAAAATTAAAAATTTCGTTGAAATTATACATATAAATTTATTTTTATATATATAATTTTTTTTTACCCTAGTCAGAAGAATTTTAGATGAGATTCGGGGGGCGGCTGCCTCCTTTGCCCTCCAGTGGATCCACCTATGCCCTCAAGTAGAGGTCACAGTGTAAGAATCAATTCACTATATAACTTGATAAATATACATTGGTTGCAATAATAATTTAACATGTAATATAATTGGTTAAAATGACACGGTCAGTTTGTCAATGATTGATCCATGATGCAACGTGTCTGGTTAATATGTCACGTGTTTTTTTTACGTCACGTGACTAATTAAAAACTGCTGCATGACATTTCTGTAATAATTGATCTGTGAATCCACGTGGCGAATCATGTGCAGTCTAGACTCAAGAATGACTCTTCTCCAGGGCTGACTAATAGAGAGTGTAAGTGGATTATTTGCACAAGACCCCAAAATTCCAACCGGACAGGCCATGAAGACAATATCACTAAGAATTCGAAACTGATGAGGATAGTTTTGGTAACGAATTACAATTCGATAGATGGATGAGTAGGCACGTTAAAAAGAGTCTGCAACTAGCTGAAGAAGGTTGAAAACCGCATCAAAATGCAAATGAGCAAAAGCCATGTATTTATGCTATTTTCACAAGTCAAATGGGTCATCAGAAAGTCTAAATATCTCATTAAATATCTCAAATTTAATTTCATTCTAGCATTCAAAATATTTGAGACAGCCCAGCTCCTCTCACTAGTATGGTGAGAGCGTGAAGTAATACAAAATGGAATTCAGAATTGATGTTGGGCAGAATAAAATGACACCGTTTTGATTATTTAATTGCTACTCAAATCAAAACGATGTAGTTTTAATTTGAAATTTGATTTGAATAGCGACCAAACAATCAAAACGACGTCATTTTGAACTGCACAGTAATTAACTGCACAGCACCAAATCTTATTCCCGCAAAATGTACATGTGAACACAAAACTATTAGGAAGATCCATCTGTGTCTTGGGCTTCTATCAAGCTTGGCAGCTTGCCCTTTGTATGTCAAACAAGCAAAAATGAATGTTCAACGAGTTGGAATTTGCGTCTTCTTTTCACACATGCTTTTTGGGAATTGTCCCTTACGTTCTAGTATACTCGCTCTGTTCTTTTCATACGTCACTTAATTAAATTTTTTTATTTATTTTTATTTGTCACTTAATAATTTTTAATGCGTATTTAATATCAACAACTATATTAAAACATCAAATATTAATCACTTCTTTATCATAATCAATAACAAAATCATTCATCACCAGTAATAATCAATTAATTTTATTTTTTGCACGAATTTTTTTTTATAAAAATACCAAACATCCACTCATTAAATTTGTTTAATCACTAGCATTTACTTCACTTTAATCTACTCAAATTAATCTTAAACGACATATATTAAAGGACGGAGAGTTCAATTGGACAGAAATTGCGGCCCAAGGAGCATGAGCCACACCCCTTCATAAAAGCCACTTTTTCTACAGATTACTATTTCTTAAATAATTTTTTTTAGAGGATTGTCAGAAATGATTATTTATCACCAAATCACATCCCTAATAATTTTAAAAATTACTTTTTCTTGCAAAATTATGTTTAATTTATTGTGCTACAAAATTAGAAGCAAATTTTCTGTATTTGACAAATAATAATTTTTTTTGTCCAAATTGATGAACCCATATCACACATTCTACAAATACAATTTCCAAATTACATTATAAAATCTAAGTGACATATTTTTGAACCCAAATCACACATTCATTCTAGAAGTAAATTGCTCATACTCTAAAAAGCTCCAAATTATATCCTTGAAAATTGAATAGTTTTTAAAATTATAATTCAAATAACTTATTAACTTTTGAGGCCTTAAAGCATCCGTCCTCTACAAAGTTTTGGATTCGAATCCCACTAATACAATATTATATTAATTGATAAAAATGGTTATGCTTATGTAAATAATTTTAAATTCAATTATTGAAACATTTAATGTTAAGAGAGAATGCATTTAATCCATAAAAAAACGTTGAAACTCCAAATATACTCACCCATCACCAGATTAGAGAGGCCTCAAAATGAAAAAAAATTAATTAAGAACAGTGTATTCTCAAATAATAAATTTATAAAAAAATAAAAACAGTTGAAATGAAATAAAGATAGAAAATTACAACTTTTCCAAGCCTTACTCACCCATCATGGATAAATTATTGGAGGACACATTCCATCACGCGGATTGTGAACATTATTAATGAAGAATCGTAGTATTTTAAAAAGTTAAATCACATGTGTCGATTATTCATTATTTTACATATTTTTTATTGACTCTTTATTGATGAGTTCAGAATTCACGTGATGGGCTGTATAGGCTCAAAAATTTCTCTCCATCACTTAATGAAAAACCACAAAATGAAACTAAACACAACAAATTAATAAATTAATAACAACTATTTCCATACCAATAAATGTGCTAAGAGAAAAAAAAGAGTACAACTTTTACAAGCCAAATCCATCCACTGAATCCAACTCTAATAAAATAATAAAAATAATAAACAAATAAAAAAAAAAGCCCCTGGAGTCTTTACTTTCCTGAATTTTCTCCTCCGTTTCATTTCAGCTTCGACCCACTCAACACCTTCTCTTCTCTCCCTCCTCCGAACCACCCCCAACGGCCGTCCTCCTCCCCTCCGCTCCTCCTCCTCCTCCCTTCCCCGCACTTCCGACCATGCCCGCTGAATTCTCGGTCAGCCCACCCCCGTTCCGCCACAATGCATTTACTTTCCTTGACTTTTCCGTCATCTTCTGATTCTCCGTTTCTGGATTTTTTTTTTCATGACTAGGGTTTGGACGATCTGGGCGAGGACGAATGCAGCAGATGGCCGCCCTGGATGCTGCCGCTGCTGAGGACCAGCTTCTTCGTCCAGTGTGAGGCGCATTCCCACTCACGCCTGCAGAGGAGCGAGTGTAACTTCTTCTGCTTGGATTGCGTCAATCGCGGTCTCTGCTCTCTCTGCCTTCCGTCACACAAAACCCATATCACCATCCAGGTCGGTTCTTTTACACGCTCTTCCCAATTGGGTTCTGCTGGTTTGATTTCTGTTGCCTCATCTGAACATTTGTAGTTGGATTTTTTCTGTTGGGCGATTTCAATTTGATTTTTTTGACGCCGTATTTTTTATTGTATTATTTTGACGCAATGTGGGTTGATGAGTTGTGTGCTTGATGCTATTTTTAGTGTTTATGTCGTAAGGTTAAATTGTGGAGACTTTTCCAGAAGTCTGACTCAGGAAAGATCAAACTCCAGACTTGACTTCAGTGGAAGTTTTTACATTTATTGGCTCGTATTAAATTAGATGTGAAACTATCAATTGTGGGTTTGATTTGTATTCATCTCTGCGTGTAATCCATTTTTCTGTAAGATTCGGTCAACCGGAAAACATGGGAATTACGGACTTTGAAGGATTAGAGGATGTGAGTGTGCGTGCGGAACTGATTTTATTTTTTCCGTTGCTCTGTGGCAGATTCGGAGATCGTCTTACCATAATGTGATAAGGGTGTCGGAGATTCAGAAACATGTGGACATTTCGGAAATCCAGAACTATGTTATCAACAGCGCGAAGATTGTGTTTCTGAATGAGCGGCCGCAGCCCAGGCCTGGCAAAGGGGTGACCAAATATTGCCATGTCTGTCATCGCAGCCTTCTGGATTCCTTCACATATTGCTCTCTTGCTTGCAAGGTATTTACGGCCTCAACTCTTCCACGCTCATTGCTTTTTTATTCAATGTTCGTTAACCATTCCATTTATCAAATTTATATTCTTTTTTTTAAACTTTAAATATATTGGTAACAGTTTTGCGTGATATAACGACATGCGAATTTTCTCTCATTAAATCTCGGTAAGTTTGTACACGCGTTGATGTTGATTTTACGATATCTGGTATGACAGGTTGTTGGATCTTCAAAGAATTTCAAGGCGAAGGAACAGCTCAAGGATGTGGCAAACGGGTCAGAATCGGACGGCTCCAGCAGCATCATACAGAGCTCCTCTTCCTCATTGCCCGAGCCACCAGCTACTACAGAGAGCAAACCCGCAAAGAGGAGGAAGGGAATTCCTCACCGATCTCCAATCTCTTAAAAGGTCCCAACCTAAACTTAATTAGCTTCAAACTACAGAGCCCCTTATTAAGTGCCTACCCTGCACCCATCCTCACCTTGGTCAACTAAAGGCCAGAGTTGAAAATAATGAGCTGCCTTTGTTATATTTATTACATAGAAAATAAGGGTAAGCTTCTCAAATGCTCTTGTAGAGTAATTGAAAAAAAAAAAGTCAAGAGTAGATTGCGGACAGGCTAAATGTCTATAGAGGTTTCTGTAGAAACGGGGGTTGGTGTTAGTTGTTCCGGTTTCCTTCTTGTTTGTTTTGCTCTGGATCTCTGTGTAGATTGTGTAAAGGAACGGGAAGCGTCCCTAGAATATTACACCTCCATGGACAGAGAGGTTGAAACATGTTTGTGCTATAAACCACAGGTTGTGTCATTATAGTGTTACTATTACATATTCAGCTTCTTGGTTAGTTTTCATCATTTCTTGCTATTCTTCAGCTTTCTGGTTTGTTTCATCATTTCCTGTTAATATTCAGATTTATGCACATATTTGTTTTTCCTTGAAGGTAGATTAATAGGGCCGAAAGAGTGTTGGACGAGATAGTGAGCATTTGATTTTAAAAACAAGTGTGAATTTTCTTAGAGCCATTTAGCTCATCTTTATGAGCATATCTTTTTATATTAGTAGGCCGGCATGGCATGAGGATTACAATGGGTTGTGGGGATGGATTAGTGTGTGGAAGATGATGATTGGTTTTTATCTAGGGTTTGAAATTAAACTTTTCTTTACATCTGGTCCTCCACTTGTTCCACCATAAAAGCCATCCTTGGACATAACTGAGGATATGGTTTGGAAGTGGAAAGAAGACCCACATTAAGCTGCACTATGCCACGCACTTGGTGTTATCAAGTTTGCTACTTTATTGGCGATTGACACTACAACGCCCATCTTCATCCCCATCACCACATCCTTTACTCTCTCGATAGTGCTGGAAAATGGGCACATCCCATTTCAGGATTTCCCCTTTCCACCAGGTTCCTAAGTAACTTCCGTCGCTTTCTTGCGCCTTCAACTGACCCCCCCAAAGGTATAACCAGTGACAGGTTGAATGTATTCAATGCAAAAGTCACATAGGCATGCTGTGTCTCAAAATTATTTTTAAGTGAACGATTCATCAACCATCAGAAAGTTGTCATGTGACAATGTGACCAAACACATGTCACGCTAAAAAAATCAAAATATTTTGACAACCAATGAATGTTTGTCGCGTCTCACTTCAATTTTTCAATGCAACATGTAAAAACTGCTCAATGATTGTGTCCATAATTCACGTGATGTACCATGTCCATCTAGAAATCATTCTTTATCTCCGCATACTTATCTAAACTACTTTCCCATCCGCAAATGCAGACTTTTTTTTTTTGCTAGATGGAGAACCCATATCTGAAACAAAAAACTGTAAAACATGCCTTCTACGGTTCTACTTCCTACAAAAAGCCTTTTTCGAAATTTCCTGACTTGCGCCCAAAACAGAAACCTTGATAGTTTCAGCAACAACGTTTACCTCCCTAGTTGACCCCAAGTTGTCCACACAAAACTGTCTAGACGGATCAGAATAATAACTGGAATTTTCGGAATAATAACGGAACAAACAAAGAGAGAGTTCTACCAGAGAATTTATTTACAGGGGAAATGATTTTTTTCTTCCTAAGTTCAGAACATTGATGATGATCTATTTCTAAGTGAGTGGAGTCCGTTCTTTATGTTAGCACTTCCACCTGGTATAAGAAACGTGACAAGCGTTAGTTTTTAACATTAGCGAATTATACGATCAGAATTAATGGGAAATCAACGTACCGGAAAATGAGAATCAAATGAGGGAGGTTCCAACTGCGGATTTCTCCATTTGGAATGCAAGCGATTGTGCAATGTCAGATGCGTCAGGAACCTTTAACCGGGTCCCTTGCTGTCCCACAACTACTGCCGCCACTCTAGCTGCGAGGTCACCCATACCCTTTAAATCTGGCAGCCCGCGCAGGATGCCGTATAGAATACCGGATGCATAAGCGTCACCGGCACCGCAGGTGTCGATGGGTACGCAAGGTGATGGGGGAATGTGTGTAGCTTCTCCTTTTACTCCAATGTAAGAGCCTTTCGGCCCGTCTGTGATGAAGATTAGGGGGACATAGTGGCTTAGATATCTGGCGGCTGACACGGGGCTTTCGTCTGATGAGTGGTCACAAAAGGCTCTTGCTTCGCTGCTGCTGCCAAAGATAATGTCCGCGTAGCTCTTGATGATTTCCCTGCAGTAGTAAAAAAGTTAACCCCGACGCAGAAACATTATCACCACATAAATTTGACGAAATATGACCGATGCAAATGCAGTAATTTGTTACCAGAAATTGTCATAATGCCTTTTGATGCAGGAGACGTCAGAGGCTGTGACAGCGACTAACGCACCGTTTTTACGGGCGTCTTGACAAGCTTTTGCAATGGTTTTGATTGTGTCGTGAAACTCAAATAAATAGCCTTCAACTATTAGGATTTTTGACTTCGCAACTGCGCTAGCCAAGAGTGAGTTGTAGTTAACGACTGACGAAGTGCCCTGATAAAAATAACAAGGAAGCCTGTGAGAAACGAATATTACTTGCCGCGGCACTTTCAAGATAAAAGATTCACAATCTTTTCAATTTATTCGAACCATATCAATTCGACATTTGAAAAAAGATTATAGTTTTTGAACATCGCACATTAAAATGCATTAAACTAGTCTAACCTGATATGAGAGCATAGTACGCTGAGCATCTGGAGTTGTCAAGACTATAACAGTTCCAGTCGTTCCATTCTCAATAGCCTCAGATAGAAAACTGACATTTGCTCGCCGCAACTTAGACCTGTAAAACAATTGTTAACAAAATCGAACATGTGTTTCTAAATGAAAATAAAATAAAATTATCACACTTTAAGGTTGGTTTGGTTTAGGGAAAATTTGAAGGAATTTGTTTGGTTTAGGAAGAGTTAGGGAAGGGAAATTAGATTGAAACAAGATGAAAAATTCTAGCAAACAAAGAGTATTTGAGCATTTTTTCATAAAATTTTCACATCTAACCGTACAAAAGAGCAACATTCAATGGTTTAAGCGAAGCGCAGACCTGTAGAACCCACCGAGCAGATCGCTGCCTATGCTACCAGTCATAGCAACATTCAAAGGAGCGCTTCCGTGATCCTCTCTGCCAAGTCTGGCTAAAGCCACTAGCGTGTTGGAGAGTGATCCGCCAGCAGCGGCCTTGTAGCTGCAGCCGTCCATCGCCTGCAACACTCTACCCCTTTCTTCATGATTCACGACCTTCCTCGTCCCCTTCTCCAATCCCAATCTCGCCAAGAACTCGTCGTCCACCGTACCCGAAAAATCCACCTGCCAACACACAAGAAAGAATAATAAAATCAGCAACACTCATCAGCTGAAGGCAGATACAAATGTTACAATGTAAATCAAAGGATTTTTTTTAAAGAGCGACTCTTTTGCTTCGTTTTCGATCAGTTGTAAATCTGCTCTTGATTTTTTTTTCATTCCGATTTTTTCGCGATTCAGAACTATTAAATTGTACAACATTCTGCGTTTCTCAATTGTTACAATCCCAAGTGTCTGCTTCTAGACACGCAACCGCTCACGTGTCTTGCCCAGTCGGATTTGCAAGGATTGGAAGTGTGAAAAAGCGCAAATTTTTTCCAATTCTAATCTGTCATATTCTGTTACAATTTGTGCTGACGCGAACTGTGATGTTCTTATCGTAATATAACAACAGCTCAAATTAATTGTAAAAATTCGTAACTGTGAAAATCTTATAGTTTTTACCAGCACGCCGGACAAAAGCAGACACCGCAATTATAGCTGTTAACGTGAAAACATACATTTTAATCTGAACTGCGAAAAGGTGAGAATAAAAAACGAAGCAAAAAAAGTAACTCTTGGACAAAAATCAAATCAAAGCAATTGAGAAAATAAATAAAATAAAATAAAATAAATAAAATTGAGAGATTGATACCATGGCTTGACCAAGACCTACGACATCCCATCTGTCAGGCACAGATTCCCTCTCGACATCTTCCTCCTCCTCCTCATCAGCTGTCGCTCGCGCCTCACTCTCGCCGCCATTGGAGCTACTGTTCCTGTTCCTGGCTCCGAGCTTCCTCAAACTCAAGCCTCTCGTCATCGCACATCCCGCGGCCGAAATGATGGGCTTCGCGGGCGAGCGTCGAATTTTGAAACGGTTGAGGTAGGGGCGGGCGAAAGATGAGGGCGCGAAAGAAGCGGAGGCGAGAGAAGGGAGAAAAACATGGCTTTTATTGGATGGAATCAGCGGAAAAGAGAAATCATTTTTAGGATGCTGGATTGGAGAAGTAGCGCAGTGAAGCTGAACAAGACCAAGCTGCTGCTGTTTCTCTCTCCTCACTCTTATTTGCTGCTGCTCTAAAATAATTTTTGTTTTCTTTTATCGACACTCTTATTAAAAATTGTGACACTTCATTCCACAATTTAAATAAATACTTTAAAAAAAATTTCCTTTTAATATAAGTAATTCAACTCTATATTTAAGTTTGTATTTGATTAATTTTTATTTAATTTGTCAGTTCTGCTTAATTAAATAATTAGGTGGGAGATAGTTAGAGTTTACATACATTCATAATAAATTTGACAATAAGTTATAAAATACGTATTTGAAAATGAGTTTAGAAGGTATACATGTTAGGGCATACTCCCTCCGTCCTCTATTACATGTCGTTTAAGGTTAATTTGAGTAGATTAAGATGAAGTTAATGCTAGCGGTTAGACAAATTTAATGAATGAGTGGTTGATGTGTTTAAAAATAAATTCGTGCAAAAAGTAAAATTGGTAGATGATTACTGGTGGAGAATGTATTTTTTATTGAAAATGAGAATGAAGTTATTAATGTTTGACATTTGAAGGTAGTTGTTGACATTAAATACGCATTGAAAATTATTAAGTGACAAGTAAAAGTGGACAAAAAAATTCGGTTAAATGACATGTAAAAGAGGACAGAGGGAGTATAAGTTACATAATTTAGCGGCTAAACGATATCTTTTTATATTATTTTTTATGAGATTTATGATTTTTAAGTTTTTCAATTTTTATTGTTTTAGGATTTTAAAGTTTTTTTTTCAAACTTTCATATTTTTAGTATTTTTTTAATATTTTCAAACTCATAAAAAACGACGTCGTTTCACAACTCTAAAACTTTCAATCATAAAATCCTAAACATACGAATAAAATAAACTCTAAACCCCTTAAATATAAAAATATTAGAAAAATTGAATCTCAAAACCCTGAAATCATTTTATCCATTAAGGTACATAATTTGTATACTATGACAGGATATATCCTTTTAAAAATATGAAAATTTTAAGATTATTTTTTTGAATCGATTAAGCAATTAGGAGCTAATGTGGGATGTTTTCACTCCGGCGTCTAGTTTCGACGCTCGACGCATACCTTTGTTATGATAAAATTCTGCAAATTTAAATTACTATTAACTAATAATCCGAATCGTATGAATTTTTTAATGCTTTACTTTAATATTTTTTTCTTTTTCTTTTCTTTTTCAAATCACTTTACTTTAATATTAATATATCTATAACAGACACAATCCATCATTAATATTAACTAAAATTTATGGTTGAACTGAACTTGAACAAAAAAAAAAAAGTTATTAACTTTTATTTTAAATTTAGTATTTCTTATAGCTTCCGAATCGACTCAATTTTGTTTGAAAATCCAAATTGGAAACTGGAGAAGAAACGATGACAAGGGATGAAAAATAACCTAGAGAGATCAGCTGATGTCGATTTTGACAATTAATGGGGAAGGCGAGGTAAAATTGATTAAAGTAGATAATACTCAGAATTGGCTTTTTGGAGGATTTCATGTTTGGTAAAGATGGAGATGGTGGGGGTGTTTCTTTAGATTTTTATATTTTTCTAATAAAAGTTAAATTGTTTTAACTATGGTTATTTTGTACTAACGAAGTTAAGTTTTCTATTCAAAACTTAACAGTTTGCACTTTATTTGAAAATCATGATAGTTCGAACAGTAATTCGAGAAATAGTAATATAATAATTTAGAGCCCATTAAAGAATTTTTCCCTTAATTTTAAAGAGATATTAAAGTATAGATTGTTTTCTCAAAAAGCATGGATAACTTCATCTAAAATAAAACAATTATATTTAATATGTACACATATTATTTTAAAAAATGTTTAATCTTATTCAAAGTGACGTGAGTTCCAAAAATACTTTAATAATTCAAACATATTGAAGTTTTTATCATAATATTTGTATTAATATTTCACATATTCAAATATCATCTAAAATATTTCAAATTAGACAAATTACATCCGAATTTGAAGAAAGATTTTATTATACCCATAATAATAATTTTTTTACTTCAACCTAACCTAGCTCTTCACCAAAGTAATGATTAAAATAGCAACGAACTAATAACATCAACAAGTCCATGAAATCTAATTTCATAACCAAAATCAAAAAATTCATGCCCTAAAATTACTTATTCTGGGCTTGTGTTAGACCCGAAGCTTTGCTTCTCAATGATCAATCTGACACATTGCATCTTCCTCATTATTGTTTCCGATTTGATCATCACCTCATCAGAGGAAACAGCAAGTACTCGGCATAAAGAAGCTGCAATGCAATAAACATCGCAGTTAGAGACTGAAATGTATATCTTGCACTACGTGTGTGTTTTGAGTCGATGACATGGAACGTGAAGTTTCAATTCTGAAAATTGGCAGATTACAATTACCTGCCAAACAAACATGTAGAAGGCTGTAAACGCCGCATTGCTCTTTAAGTCGGTGGCTTTCGCACGATTCCAAAGCAGCGACCCGAATAAGGCGTGGCCTAGAATCTGGGCAGCACAAGCCAGACAAGAAGAACCACGCACGTGTGTTAGATGTTGTGAAGATGGAGCAAGAACCTGCTAAGAAACTGATGTTACATTTCGTAATAGGAAAATGATGTACCGTGATAACTTTGTTCAACGGGCTCAGAGACATTGCCCCGACACATATAGCAACTCCGTAAGCTACCTCAAGTAAGGAAACACAAAACCAGAAGACCTAACCAAGCGCACGATGTTCAGGGTATTTGTTCAAAGAGTTAATTAAAACCAGAAAAGTAAATGTTCTTGACGTTAGACTAACCCGCTTCTGACCCAGGCGAACTGTAAATGTCTGGATACCGTAGGTCTTGTCTCCTTCGAGATCAGGTACATCCTAAACAAACCATGTTTCAATTCCTTAGCTAATACTCCCTCTGTCCTCTTTTACATGTCACTTAATCGAATTTTTTTGTCCACTTTTACTTGTCACTTAACAATTTTCAATGCGTGTTTAATGTCAACAACTACTTTAAAATGTCAAACATTAATCACTTCATTATCATATTCAATAAAAAATACATTCCCCACCAGTAATCATCTACCAATTTTACTTTTTGCACGAATTTTTTTATAAAAACATCAATCACTCATTCATTAAATTTGTTCAACCGCTAGCATTAACTTCACCTTAATCTACTCAAATTAACCTTAAACGACATGTAATAGAGGACGGAGGGAGTATAATATATCTTCCTACGAGTGTGGTTGAACTGGTGCACGAACCTTGAGTAGCGCAATGACCACTGCAAAGAGGCTCATGAAAGCGGTGACGAATATCAGTGGCCGGGAGAAGATGAGTGGTCTTTGAAATATATGTGTCTGCCCATTACAACATGTAGAATTGAAAATTTAATATTCAAGTAACTTGGAAATACAAGAGTTAGTGTGTGTCTCTCTCTCTCTAGATCTAATTCAAAATTAACTCGTGGAGTGATTAAAGTACCTGCACATGTAAGTGATAAGCCACTTGAATAGTAATTGCCCGATATACTACGATGGATAACGCTGCAAGAAAAACTGAGCTTTTTTCCACCTGAGCCACGGCAGCTGAAAGAGCCAAGTGTATGAAGTATCAGTACATTTGAAATGAAATCCGTTTCTGGTGTATGGTGTAGTAAAATGAAGCTAAGGGTTTGAAGCTAAGCTTACATTGGCTGAGTAACCTGTTCCAATAATGAAACTAGCGAAAACACCCCAAAGTAATGGCATTGAACCCGTTGTCCAAGCCAGCCAAAAACCCTTAGAAATGAAGGAAAAATGGTTGATGGTACACCAGAGTAATGGTACATCAAATTAACATAGAATGCCAGTTTTGAAATTCTCACTATTATTGTAGAAGACGCAACTATCAAAGCCCCGGTGTTGAAAGAGTATTCTCCGGATGCCAATGGAAGTGTTGGCTTATTGACCTGAAGTGCAACATCCATAGCATCATCATATTCCATAATGCACAGAGGTATTGGGCTGAAACGTTTTACACAGATACTTCTCGACATCATCTTGAAGTTGGGGCAAAAAAATAAAATGATCTAACCTTGTCGATGTCTACATCAGTCAACTGATTGATGCCAACTATATACATGTTCATACAAAGAGCAACGACCATTGCCTGGGTAAAAAAAGAATATGCAATCACATATCAAACTTAATCTATTACAACGCAAACAATAATGCTACATACCTTCAACACACCCATGATAAACAGCGGAGAAATATCGGACATCTTCTCAATTGCTAGTAGAGACATCGACGTAACACCTAGAATCTGTTTGGAGGGGTAAAGTTCTATGCATGTTTAATTACTTACCGTTGTCATAATTCACATAATAAAAATCAATTGCATGAACTTACTGTTCCTTTAACCGTGTGAGGCCTGCTAAATCTGTAGAAAGCATCAACCCTACTTTTGGCGGAATCCCAAATGCCTTCCGAAATAGAAGATTCAAGTGGCTGACCTGATGTTGCTTTCACCAGACACTTGTGAGTATGCCTGATGTCATCCTCCTTATCAAACACTGGATTTACCCTAGTGGCATGTTTCAGTAGAGAGTGCTGTAGTTGGTTATTTTTGTATGATTTTAGAAAGAATTTGTTCGAAACCCTAAATTTTATGACTCCAGCTCCATCATGGCAAACTGATGGTAACGAAAAGAGTAACCTCATCGGTCCAGCTGCTGGCGGAGAGGGGAGACATGCCCGACTAGACACAATAGCAGATTGCAGCGTCTGAAGCTCCATATCATCAGTTCATTCACTCGTCGCCTAAGATCCACTCGTCAAAGCTCAGTCCTGACTGATATTAAAACGAACCCAGGAGCTACAAACTTTAACTACCACTACACAAGTTTCCATTACTGCACTTGGTGAGTGTGTCTTGTGTGGATCAATGCATGCGTCGGTGAAGGTACGTAAAACGAGTGAGAGTGGAGCATGCTAGCTGTTTCTATGTCACTGATTACTATGTAGAGCAATAAAGGTGGAACCTATTTTAAACACTGTGACCGTTGAGTAGCTCTGGTAGTTTGCAACGATGCAACTAATATACGTAAGAAGCAGAATGAACCACCACCATGCCCTTATCCATTGAATTTGGTAGAATCGAAAGAAGAATGATATTTTCTACTCCTATCTTTTAATATATGTCGTTTAAGATTAATTTGAGTAGATTAAGATGAAGTTAAAGTTGACGGTTGAACAAATTTAATAAGTAAGTGATTAATATTTTTTTGAAAAAATTCATACAAAAAGTAAAATTGGTAGATGATTATTGATGAGAAATAAATTTTTAATTGATTATGATAACAAATTGATTAATGTTTGACGTTTTAAAATAGTTGTTGATTAAATACGCATTGAAAATTATTATGTGAGAAATAAAAGTGGATAGAAAAATTCAGTTAAGTAACATGTAAAAGAAAAGAGGATAGAAAGAGTAGATGCTAGCTTATTAAAGGTTGAGTTGCACAAAGACCCATTTAATTAATTGCTTGATCCCATCAATTGCTGATTTGTATTTCATGATAAGTTTGTAAACAGGATCAAAACTATACTCCCTATTCAATAATTAATTCTCTCTATACTAGTCATTTAAGTTAAATTGAATAGATTAAGAAGATATTAATACTAGCAGTTGAATTAATTTAATATGCAGTGGCTAATGTTTAATTTTTAAAATTTTGTGTAAAAATTAAAATTGATAAATTATTACTGATGAAGAATAATTTTTTATTAATTATAATAATGAAGTAATTAATGTTTGACTTTTTAAGATAGTTGTTGTTGATATTAAATATACATTAAAAATTGTTAAGTGATAAATAAAACGGACAAATAAATTCAGTTACGCGTGACAACTAAAAGAGGACAAAAGGAGTACCTCATTAGTCCGTTAAATTTATCTTAAATGACTACTAATAAAGGGGACACGGATCCAGTGCTGCGCAACACTTTACTGCGAGTACAAAACGACGTCGTTTTGTGCTCGCAGCAAAGTGCTGCGCAGCACCGGATCCTGTTCCCTAATAAAGGATGGAAAGATTATTTATTTACAATCTCTTATTCAGTCTAATTGAATGAATGTTTCGGTGGCATTTCCTAAAAGCTGAAGAGCTCTTGAAATCCAATCTAATTAACCTTACCGTTTTATTTTAGCCATGCCCAGGCCCTACTTTTCAAGATTTATGAAAGATATTGAGCTTTTATACTGCAAAAGGATTGGGTACATTTTGGTTCATAGTTTCTTCCTATGTCAACATTTTATGAAGAATCGAAATAGAAAATTGTATTTTTCAGATGCTCATTAAAGGTTAATTTGCATAAAGCCTGTGATTCAATTGGGTGAAATTTCGTGATTCAATTTTTTGTTGCCTTGGGATTTCAGTTGGGGTATTATATTTCAAAAGAGTTAAGGGCTAAGATAAGAAGACCCGGTCACTCCTTATATTTTTATTTTAGCCATAGAAGAATATTTCAGAACTAGTAGTCATACAAAAATCTTATTTGCATAATAACAATCTTCATGGATTTTTTAAAATGAAGACTTCAATCAAATCTTCATACCAAACATTCTCTAAGTGGTTATTTTCAATTGCTAGCATAGCCAATCCATTAGTTCTCTCCTGTAACATCGAAGAACGCAAAAAAGACTTCAATAATTTTAATTTAGTAAAACTTCTCTCCATAGATGCAATAGTCACAAGAATAATGAGTAGTATTCTGTAAGCAAAGTTGCATTAGAAAAATAATTCATATGTTTTGAAAATTATAAAATATGAATGACACGCATATATTTTCAAGCAAAAGGTCCATAATCAATTACAATTCCACATATAACTCATTAGCATCAACATTATTACTATCACCATTTTTAAGTGTAACTTCTAATGCATTAGAAGAAGACTTCAAACATATGTCATCCAATGTATTAAACTTTGTAGAAGTAAATAAAAAACTATTTTTATATATCTTCATATTGCTCAAGTCTTCTATTAAGCGAACTAATAACTTGATCAACTATAAACAAGAAGTAACCATATTCCAAGTAGCCCAATTTTTTTTAATCTTATGAATTCGAACCCCTACACATGAGTCCAATCCTCATAATCTTCGTTTATTAATCGACCTTATACACACCCTTTTTGGATATTTTACAATAAAAATAAATTTTTTTATCATGCTCTTTTAAATATACAAGTCAATCTCTATCTAGAACTTCATCATTATCAAAACTCCATTCTAATATCTAAATCTGATGCAAATCGTCTTCGATTTCAAACTTATTTTTAGACCATTTTTGAATAAACCTATCTCTTTTAGGACCCTTTACCGCTAAAACATCAATCATTTTAGAATCAAGAGCATCCCAACATATTGGATAAAAAATATAAAAAAGAATCGTTATTTCACAATCATTCAAATCCTCAATGCTACTCCTACTACCAAGGGGATGCATGAAATCACTATTCTCACTGTCATTCTTATTATTATTATCATTATTATCTTTAACAAAATGTCCATCATCACTAAAAACTAAATTTTGATCATTAGCTAGTAGTCTTATAAGCATCCAATGTTCTATTAATATTTTTCACTTTCTAAAGAAGCTTGTAATTCCTTTACAACAAATTTATCAAGAGTTCATAAATTGTTGAGATTTAACTAACACTACTACAGTTTGGAGCTTAACACCACGCTAATTCTAAGACTTTTACCATATTTGCTAAACGTAGTGAATACGACCATCGTAATTGGTAAAATGCAGAGCGTGGTAACACGCACCGAACCTTTTACCACGCTTAATAATAAAGTGTGGTAATAGGTAACGAACCTTTTATCACATTTTAATAAGTTTGTTACCTACTCCGTATTACCACACTTTGAAGATAAAAATGTGGTAATAAATGATGACTTATTACCATGCTTCACAAAAAGAAATATGGTAAAAAATCATGTCATCTACTTGACTAATTTGTCATAACTAGCGTCTTCCGTAATAAATTATTAAAAGATCTCCAAAGTATTAATTCATCTATTTCATATTTGATATATTTTTGTAACTTTAAGAAATAGAAAAAATTATAAATATAATAAAAAATTCTAGTATAAGAAGTTCCATCGCCTGGGTTCTACTTGACCTTAGGCTTATCAAAATTAGACTTTGTGATTTGAGAAATTCAGAAAATGAGGTGTAACTGGAACTCAAGTGAGAGGATGGAAGTTTACACAGAATCATTGCTTGGGTTCATCTTCCCGATCCTCTTCATTTTCTTCACTTGACTACAACAAGACGATGCGGCCAGACTCATCTTCGTATGACATGATCATATTTTCTGAAGGGTCTGATGCTTGACCAGTTCTTATGCCACTATAGTAGCTCATGGAGGATGAGGCAACAATCCATGGATATCAGCAATGCAGTCATTAAGCCGTGTGATGATACCGTAATATTTAGACAGATTGTGGTTTGACGGTTGCGAATCTGGAGGTGCTGAGGCGCAGAGAAGTTGTGTGATGAATAACTTAGATCTGGACTGCAGCATGGCTGACGACTTAATTCTCGAGATCTGGCGGTCTCAGTGTGGCTGAGACGGTATGTGAAAATTCACAGTTGGAAAAAACGTGGTGGCTTCGAGTGATCGCGAGTTTGAAGCTATCAACCTAGATCTGTTAATAGTCGCAACTTCTTTGCCATCCTTCTCAACTCTGAAACCATAGACTCCAAACCTTCTAGTTTCACAGGGATGTCTTCATCTCGAAACACTTGAAATAAATACTTGAGGCTTTATAGAGAAAAAAAGGATAGAAGGATGTGAGCGTGGCTATGAAAAGAAGAGAACAAAAGGAAGTTGAAGCGAGGGTTTAATTTTAATAGAAGCATGAAAGAGAAATTTATTTTTTTACCACGCTTCAAGCGTGTTAATTAATTTTAATTTGATAAACGAATTAAAAGAAAGAGCTATTACCATGCTTTATAAATTAAAGTGTACCTATTACCACATTTTTTCTTATAAAACGTGATAATAAATTAAGTGTGGTAAAAAGTTCCAACTGAAACTGAAATCATTTAATTAATTAACTTATTACCACGCTTTTAGTTACAAGCGTGTTAATAGTTCCGTTATGAAACCAATGTGATTTTAGGCAGAATCTATTACCACGCTTTTTGAATAAAAGCGTGGTAATAGGTTACGACCAAAACGGTTGTCGTTTCGGCCAGAATCTATTACCATATTTTTCTTCCTAAAGCATGGTAATAAGATTATCCTAAACTTCTGTTATTTCGGTTGGAATCTATTATCATGCTTTCTCGTATTATTTACCACACTTTTAATAGTAAGCATGGTAAAATATTAAAGTGTGGTAAATGGATAAAAATAAACAAATAAACAAATTTGTCTGTCTCGAGTCTCCAATCTCAGTAAATGTAAATATGATAAAAATATAAATTTAAAAATTATATACTCAAGCCGGAAATAATATTAACAATTTGTTAAGCTCACAAAATCGCAATCAACAATCAGGCTCTAACAAACACACAAATAAATAGAAAAGCTACATTTACCCGATTGAAAGAAAGAAGCTATGAATAAAAAAATGAGACCGTTGAGGTTGAGAATAAAAAGAGGTAGGCACACTTGTTACTTCAGTTACCACAAATGAGACAGAAAAGAGACTGCTGCACTTGGCATTGAGCTCGCAATCAAGAGTATTTTCCTTCCACTCGGTGAAATACAAACTTCTCATTTTGGTCTGTCATTTTTTCCCCTCGATTGATTCTGTTGTCTTTTGTTTTTTTTGTCGTCTGTCTGTCACATTTGTTTAGGGTTTTGTTTGGTTTATCCACTAAAAAAACATCAAACTGCTTTTAGCGGTCTGGGCTGAGCTGGGCTGGCCGGCTAGAGGCCCGATGCAAGAGTTCCACTTGCACCTGTGGATGACAAACCTGTTCACGACTATGCAGAGAGTGGTATTAATGAAAAGTGTGTCATGTGTCAGATTTTGGTATACCGCTTTTCCTAATTTTAAAGTTATTATTTTGAGAATTATGTTTTAAGTTTTGATTGAAATTTCTAAAATAAAAATAGAAGAATAAGGAAATCAGTTTGTTAAGGAATTTGACTAAAATTAAACATCTTATTTGAGATATATTACTAAATCACTGTTTTATTATATATGATGATGAATCCTATTTTGTTTAATATTATTAGTCACCCACATTCCCATAAATAAAATGTTCTAGTTGTACGAGCAATTTAAGAATTAGTGAGAGAAATTCACCATAAAATTTTATGTGAGGAATCTTGCTAGGTGACTGATATGGAGTTTTTGTCGGTTCTTGGTTAGAAAAAATCGACGGACTTTGTATGAGTGAAGGTTATTTGGGCTAAGAGAATCTTCATCCAAGCTTTGTGAGGATGTTTATGCTATTAGGTGAACTTTGTCTGGCAGCTTCGTCTCAATGTAGAGGGCAGCTCATGCTCTTTTGAGGTTAAAACGTGGTAATAGATTATTTTCTATTACTACGCTTTTGAGCTTAAAGCATTACAATAGGTTATTTCATATTACCACGCTTTTGAGCTTAAAGCGTGATAAAAAATTCTTTCATATTACCACGCTTTCAATTAAAACATGGTAATAAAAAAAAATCTATTATCACGCTCTATATTTTACTAATTAAAATGGTTGTATTCACTACGCTTGACAAACATGTTACAAGCGTAAATATTTAGTCCAAAACTGGAGTAATAGTCACACACAAAGTCTCACATAGTTTGGATGTTTGCACATATGTTTGATAAATCTTGGGTGGGATACATTGTGTCGCCGCTTGAATGTGGCGTCCGCGCGTGACGATAGTGAGTTGGTGGTGATAGTAGGACTGAGGGACACGTGTGTCCTTCAATATCACTAGCTCCTTGAGGTGCATGTCTCTCGACAACTGTCTCACAGTGTTCCAGCTGACCGACGTAGTTTTCTCCACCCTTTGTTGATTTTTGTATCAAAAAGAGACCCAAATGAACATGTTGGGCTTACCGTAGACAAGATCAAAATATTCAAATGAAGGGTGTATCTCCGCTAAAATATTCCGACATACTCAATAACCTGTTGTGTGCCTTGAGTAGGCTGTCTACTACGTAACACATTATACAATAATTTTTATTAGCATAGATACATAATATATGTGTATCTGATACATAAGATGAGGAGTGCGAACCAAATAAGTGGAATTAAGTAGAAGAACTCACAATACATTGAGCAATAACAACCGCATGTGGGGTGGTGTACTCTTGTGTGACTTTCTTCCGACGCGCCTATTTCCACAACGTATCTCGCGTGAAATCTACCGGATCTGCGACCGTAGCTCCTCCTGCAATATGGCCTGCTCGAGAAGGCGGGTTCTCTTCTCCCCTAAGAGCCTATCTTCTAAATTAACATATCCAAGTCTGAACTTGGTAATCGGAATGACGATCGCCCTCCCCCTTTCCTTTTTAGCCTCTGAGATAGACTTATTCTTCGGATCTATCTGCTGTTTGACGAACTTATCCCACATCTTTATATTGTGTAAGAAATAAAATTTAAAAAGTTGTTTGGCTAGTGACAATATCCAAAATATTATTATAACCAAAAGATTTGTAATAATACATGTTGATAGATATCCTCATTGTACACTTCTAGGGATGCAACTTAGAACTCTGAAATGCTCAATGCACTTAATTTTCATGTCATGCCGAAAATTATGATAGCGGATGACAGCTAATCTCATCTCGTAGTGATGATGGTTATCAATAACATTGAAAAGATCCTCCATTCATCACATTTTCTTACTACAAGTATATTCACGTTCCAAATTTTAAAATAAATGGACTAATCCTTAATTGTTTACACTGTATATGCTCTCAAATGATGCCCAATATATGTGGTGACACGTCATTCTAGGAGTCATATCTCAAACCGAGCACAACCCAAACACTGAAATGAAGATAGCTCCTATATATCCTATCAGTCTTCCCAACTTGCTCATTAATCTCGCTCCACTCTATAGTGATAGTCTCCCTGTGGTCTTGCATCTGTTGCTGATCTAATGTCTGCATCGAGTCGGTCCATGATGGTTCTTACCAATCAGTGAGGCATTGCCTGAATCGTAATCTGACCTCTTACACGGATTCATATCTATTATAATGTACCCTAATTAGTTTTTTTAAATAAAAATGTAATTAAATAATTATAAAAAAAATTTATACATAAATATTTAAGTTGAAAAATAACAAAATATATTACTTTTGCCGATTGACAATTCACAACCATTCGTCATGATCAATTCTAACCTAAACGTCATTGGTTCTGTCTTCATCTTCTTCAACGGGGGGGTTTTGTTTAAACATGTACTATATCATTAATCTGGGTCGCATATGATGTTGGTCCCCTTTAAACATGTACTATGACTGTTGCTAAGTCTGCCGGATCAGACTTTAAATAATTTAAGTTGACTTTTGATTGAATTAGATATTCAGATTTGAACTTTGAGTTTAACGTTATAGGAGTTTGCTGAATTATTTTTCTCAATTTATGGATTGAATTTGTAATTTGGGTTATACTGATATATTTTTGGTTGGATTTGAATTATAAAATTATAATTCTTGGATGCAAAATTAAAGGCTAAATTAAAAATATAAAAACTAAATTTGTTCTTACTATGATTAAAAGTATTTAGATTGAATTTGTTGAAGATTGAAGTTTGTCATCAATTTGGTTGTTTATTACGTACTAAATCAGTATGTTATTGAATAATTAGACCTGCGGTTGGTCATACCATCGATTCAATAAAAAATCTATTGGTTGTCTTCTATTAATAAGCTGGTCTGTTGTCGCAGCTAGTTTTCTGGTCTGACACTGTTTTTGTTGAGCCCTAATGTTTTCTTGTTGTCATCTCGAGTTGCCCAGGCACGTAGAAATACAGATGTGCCGCCTTCTTGAAAAAAGAGATCTAATTTAATTGTCGGAAACTTGCATGCATGTTGCACCCAACGCACACACGCCGCCATGTAGCTAAGTCCAACGTATACTGAATACGTAAATGTTTTAGAATTGAATACTCCCTCTGTCCTCTAATACATGTCGTTTAAGGTTAATTTGAATAAATTAAGGTGAAGTTAATGCTAGCGGTTGAACAAATTTAATAAATAGGCAGTTAATATTGTTTTGAAAAAGTTCGTGCAAAAAGTAAAATTAGTAGATGATTATTGGTGAGGAATGCATTTGTTATTGATTATGATAATAAAATGATTAATGTTTGATATTTTAAAGTAGTTGTTGATATTAAATACGCATTGAAAATTGTTAAGTGACAAGTAAAAATGGATAAAAAAATTCGATTAAGTGACATGTAAAAGAGGACAGACGAAGTACTAAATTATTTATTTCTGATTACTGTAGTCCGTACTTCATAGTTCTTTCCCACCGCCATCCTAAATACGTAAATCTCCAATGCATGCAGCTCCTTCATTTACGATGACTCTTGGAGTCAACATCAGTCATTTACTGCATAATCTCCCTATTTATTGATTGTGTGTAAACAGGAGGTTTGATTGTCTACTACTCATTCCGTCCTCTATTACATGTCGTTTAAGGTTAATTTGAATAGATTAAGGTGAAGTTAATGCTAACGGTTGGACAAAATTAATGAGTAGGTGGTTGATGTTTATTTGAAAAAGTTCGTGCAAAAAGTAAAATTGGTAGATGATTACTGGTGAGGAATGTATTTTTTATTGATTATGAGGATAAAGTGATTAATGTTTGACATTTTAAGGTAGGTGTTGATATTAAATACGCATTGAAAATTATTACTCCATCTGTCCTCTTTTACATGTCACTTAACCGAATTTTTTTGTCCATTATTACTTGTCACTTAACAATTTTCAATGCGTACTTAATGTCAACAACTACCTTAAAATGTCAAACATTAATAACTTCATTCTCATATTCAATACAAAATACATTCTCCACCAGTAATCATCTACCAATTTTACTTTTTGCACGAATTTTTTTATAAACACATCAACCACCCATTCATTAAATTTGTCTAACCGCTAGCATTAATTTCACTTTAATCTACTCAAATTAACCTTAAACGACATGTAATAGAGGACGGAGGGAGTAAGTGACAAGTAAAAATGGACAAAAAAATTCGGTTAAGTGACATGTAAAAGAGGACAAAGAGAGTATTAATTAAGTTTATTCTCATTTACTCCCTCTTCCTTTTTTTTTATTTAGGCTGTGTTTGGTTTTTAAAAAATTTGAAATAAATGAAAATTTGAGGAAAAATGAATCCATCTTTTTTTTGTATTTGATTAGGGGTGGAAAGTCAAAAGGAAAAGTGCTCAAACATTCCTTGTTTTGTTAATTTTTTTATCTAATTTTTCCTCCTCTAACTTTCCCTAAACCAAACAAAAAATTCATTCCTATTTTTCTCAAAATTTTCTTTCTTTATAATTTTTTCTGTACCAAACACACCCTTGCTGTATCATTTTCCATTTATGGATTAGATTGTTCTTGTTTAAAACACGATAAAAGTTATGATAATAAATTTCAATATGTTCAAGTCAATTTTACTTCAATAAAAGATTTTTATCAATATTTTGAATTTGTGTTAAAAAATAATGCACTCTATTTTTAGTAAAAAAAAGATGACAGAAAAAAATTAAAACTTTTATCTATTTTCTTATCTATTTTAATATTAAGAGATTTTCAGATGAATATTATTCTTAATGAGTGCCCATCATTTGCCATGTTGAGATAATAATTGTCCGTTTAGCGACATGTTAAGAATTTAAAAATTCATGTGATTTTTAACTTTATAATTTGTCACGTGCCAAGCACTACTTTTTGTAAAATGACCATTTAATCTAAGAATTTTACAAAATTTAAACAGTAAAATTACTTTAATATATAAAGAAGTCCCATTTTGTGGTAATTGGTTATGAATATTCTGTAGAGAGACTTCATTTACTTTTAATTTAGTTTATCATTTTGGGTGAATTTTTCATCCATCTTGTAATAATAAGGGATAAAATCCAAAAGAGGTCCTGAACTATCATCACTTACCTAATTGCAGTCAGAACTACCATGATTTTCAAAAAGAGTGCGATAAAAAAAATTGGACCGCTTTTCTAAAATAAAATTTACCATTACATTCTTAAACTAGAGAAATTCTTGGGTGTACTCACCAATGAGATAGTGCTACGTGACACTTTGCCCAGCCACGTGACGCGTTGAAAAGTTAAAATTTTTTACAACCAATAAGAAGCCACCACGTGTCATGTTGACTTTTCAAAGCGTCACGTGGCGTCTCTTTATTGGTGGTGTCGACTGTCCACCCACCCAAGAATTTCTTTTTAAACTAATATTATTACAAGATTTGTATTTGTGTGCGAAAATTACTTCATTTGGTTATCAAAATAAATTATATCATTTTGCGCACATAAAAAAATGACATGCATGTTTTGATAACCAAATGACGAAATTTTCACACACACAAATCTAAGTCTTATAATAATATTAGTTTAGGAATATAATGATGAATTTTATTTTAAAAAATCAGTCTATTTTTTTTATCGCACCCTTTTTGGAAATCGTGATAGTTCTGACCGCAATTGGGTAAGCAGAGATAGTTCAACCCCTTTTGGGTTTTTCTCCTAATTAATAAATATCAAATTTCATTAATGTTAATTGTGACTTAAAACTAGCAGTAAAATTAATTTACTGACTTTTTCAATAATTTTGTAACAACAATTTACGTTCGTTAAGCTTTGCCCCCAATAAAAAATCAAAATCCATATTTAAATTTAAACCCTAAAAAGAACATTCAAAATTCCCTCTATCCTACGCCACTCAAACTACGGGAGGAGGGCAGCACCTGTTGAAGAGGGTAAACTTAGCTGCCAAGAGAAGGAGTATGAAAATTTGATACAATTTTTACCTAAAGTTTCAAACTGGGTAAAAGGTCAATTGTACATAGGCAGAAATATCAACGATTGCTTCATCTCCCTCTGAAATTCCGACATACGTTCATATTTTAGTGTAAAAATAATATATTTTTAATTTTTGCACCCTCAATTAAGTCTAAAAATAGAATATTTCTAATTTTTGTACCTCACTCAACTTAAAAAAAAATTTATACCCTCAATTGAACTTAAAAATATTATATTTTTTATTTTTATACCTCATTCAATTTAAAAATTTTTTTTCATACCCCCAAATTAAAATTTGGCGGGGAGGATGTGTACGGGCCTTTCTGGGACCACGTTCTGGTTCACTGGAAAGCCAGTTTGGCCATGCCCGATAAAAGTGATGTTTTTGTCGTACGAAGGAATTGAGTGAGTGACCAGGCCATTTTACATGAAGAAAATAGCGCGAAGTTTTTGAGATGTCGGTTTAATTTCAGTTGCGGAAGAGGAAGAAGGAGCGGTGAATGGAGTAGTGAAGATGTGTAGCTTCAACAACCCGAATCAGAAGGAAGTTAATAAGAGTGGGAGAAACAAGCTTGGACAAGAGTATTGATATATTTTCAGGCGTGGGGAGATTGGAGATTAGAAAAACTTCTTGAGTTCTTAGATGGTTAGTCGAATGAATCAAATTGC
Organism: Kalanchoe fedtschenkoi; assembly: GCA_002312845.1. Taxonomy (NCBI): domain Eukaryota; kingdom Viridiplantae; phylum Streptophyta; class Magnoliopsida; order Saxifragales; family Crassulaceae; genus Kalanchoe; species Kalanchoe fedtschenkoi. Next base: position 850,011 of record NQLW01000032.1, on the reverse strand, counting down.
TCGAGAGAAATTCTCTCCTTCCGGCTGAAGCTGTGAGCAATATATGAATCGATAAAAGAAAAGCTAAGGAATGAAAGTAAATCATTCTGTATCATTTAGAGGTGGTCTGACCAATTCAAATTCTCACTCTATGCTCTTATCTGAATTGGTCAAATTAGAAATCATTTTTCTAATTGCTGAATAATTTACCTAAAGTTCCACCTCTACCTCTTGATGCGCTGGTCGGCCTGTGATTTTAGTTCAAACAATCATCAGTATTTTCTTACTCTATGTTTATCTTGGGTTAAGTCATGTAATTAATGTTTTATTGCTACAAATTTTAATGAATAAATCTACATGAACAGAGACAAACTAATTTAAAACAAACACACCATATTGAGTATTCAACAGAATAAAAAAGATTAATTAAGTTGATCGCACCTTAGATACACCAAATAATATTTAGCTAAAAAATATAATAAATGAATAAATTAAACTAATATGAAAGCAAAGTAAACACTTCAAATTAAGAATAAAATTATTGACTTGAAAATAAACATACCAGAGTAATCCAAAATCATTCAAACCTCAAAAAACACCTGCCACAAAAAACAAAACAAAATCCAAAAATGTCTGAGGAAGCTTACAATCAGAAAATGGATGGTAAACGAAATGTCCTTAAATCGATGAAAAAACCCTATATTTAAAGTTGACCAATAAATAATTCAGTTTAGATTAAATTTGGCCGAGAAAGCATAAGGCTGACCCCAAAAAGCACTCGAAGAAGTTTCATTCATTAATTGGGTATACATTTTCCCCCACAGTTGTAGCGGGAAGTTCAACTGTCCATTCCCACTAAGCGTATATTGCTAGGGTATACTCCTATCTATTCCGTACATCGGTAAGAACTTATTCAAAGCATGATTACTTGGTGCCAATTAAGTGTAGCGTTTGTACGAGGCTGGGATGCAATTAAGATCCGGCGCCAGACCACCCACCAGTCAGCTGGAACGTGACTTTTTCTATAAATAAAGTGATGGATATTGCACTCGTTGGCTTAGTGTTCACTAATTTACTTGACTAGTCGGCTAAGCTGATTTTTTTTTAAAGCTGCGTGTTCTCAAATATTTCAATAGAGCAGTTAACATGTGCTAGGGCTCAAGGCTCCCAAATTTTATAGGCCGACCGGCTCTGTGCAACCTTTGTCAAGAATAGTAGCCAAAGGCTGTCCGGTCAGCGAGAGCTTAACCTGTGAATCTCAGAAGATCAGCTAATAAGCTGTCTGGTATATATGGAGCTTCAGATGCTGCCAACAATTTCTGTTTCTAGTCAGGCATGTCCGCACTCCATGTCTGGCGGGTCAAGGAAGCCGCCAACATTACCGTGTAGCGAGGGTGCGTACTTTAAGTGTTTTTATACTTTGTTTCTTAACATTTGACATATCCATTTTTAGGAGCATAACCTTCTCTGCATGGCTGAGTTTGCTTATCAATGATATTTATATGTAATCTGTGCACCCATGGACGCTATTATGAAGCAAGTTATGAGATGACTCTTAATTCATTGCCAGGCCGTGGGTACAGTGCACCTCAAGCACTTGTAAGATGTAGGGAGCGGACCGGCTATATGAAATCGTATAAAACACATCATCGTCCCCAGCGTTGTGTGAAACATACCACCAGTTTGAACTATGTGCATGATCACAAGGATGACAGTAAGAGTTTTCTGGTGAGAGCGTCAGCATCGTCTTCCGGTGAACCATCACTTGAATCAGCTTCTGGTCACAAAAGCTTCTGGGAATCGGCCAAAAAGGGCATCCATGTGTTCTACAGATTTAGCAGGGTACACGCACAAGTGGGAACGGTAAGCTATTTTTATTATTGTTCAAGAATTTCGATGTTAGCTACAGATCTAACCTTGTACATCACGTGCTATAACATGTTATTTTTTTCAAAAGGTTTTTGGAATTGCATCCATGTCACTCCTTGCAATCGAAAACATGTCAGACTTTTCTCTACGCTTCTTCATGGAAGTGTTCAAGGTATTATACATTGTATATTCTGCAATTTTTATTAATTGGAGATCCATTTTTCGTCTTTAAAGAAGGAAGTTAAAATAATAAATAAAAAACGAATATATCCTGCATAGTATGTATTTAAATTAGGTAATTGATCAGTCAAAATAATAGTTTTTTGAATAATGGTTTCGAGAGTTATAATTCCAGATTAAATATAGTGTTTTAGAATTTGTAGTATTTAAGAGTATCGAATTTTTAGTGCTTCGGGTTTTTATGATTTGGTGTTTTTAGGATATTTATTCTAGAATTTTTAAATTTTTTGAAATATTTTAAAAATACTAATTAATCCCTAAACTCCAAGAACCCTAGTAACAGTAAACATCCTAAAATTTCAAAAATCATCCGAAATGACATATTTTCATTGTTCAGGGCACTTAAATTATAAAAGAAATGAATGATTTTATTAATTTATTCTATTATGGACTTAAAACAAAATTATATCATTGTTTGGTAGAATATTTTTTACTTTAAATATTTTCTAATTTTTTTTAATATGATATTAAATTGTAGGATTTTATGTATTTCAGTGAGATTTATCAATTATGAATTATTTTCGCTATCAGTTAAATTAGTATCAAAGTTAGTTATGTTGACGAACTCTCCATCAGAGTGGAACCGGAGGACAATGAAATTGTCCACACTTATTACACTATGATATGTGTGTGACAAATACAGTTTTTTCTGGGGTCCTATTCAGGCCATGGCTGTTGCTTTCTCTATCAACATATACATTGCTGGCCTTAATCAGCTGACTGATGTAGAAATTGACAAGGTACGTGTATTATTTTATTTTTTACCCTAAGTTGCCAACTAAAAAATTTTTATCATCTCATGCTTTTCTAGTCTTCTACGGCTTGTGTGATGATATAGGAGTAGTCCCTTTATTTTTAATTAGTGGGTGCAACATCTCATTGAAGCATGTATATATATAATGGACAGTTTTTTGCAGATTAATAAGCCATATCTTCCATTGGCTTCGGGGGAAATGTCTTACTCAACTGGTGTTCTGATCGTTGCCTCTGCTGCCATAGTGGTATGAATTTCAAGACCCATCTGCTAGCATTATTCACATGTTTAATCAGTTCCTTAGCATGATGACTTGGTGGCTCTCTTTTCTTCAATACAGAGTTTTTGTGGCACAATCTCTACAGGTTCCCGGCCACTAATTCTTGGTATTATCATCAGTTTCCTATTGGGAACTGCATATTCTGTCAATGTAAGTTGGTTTAATTTAATTATTAATTACCAAATGGGTTCATCATCATTATTAATTGCATAGCCAGTAGTACGATGCAATTATTTGTAACTCATAATCTTAAATTGTGTTATAGTACGATAAAATTGCATGCATACCCTGTAAGAACCAGTTTTGTCCATTTAAATGTACACCACCAAGCCAACACTGACACTACAAATAAACTACATTAACAAAATTAAAATTTACGTCAAATGATCTTTCTTTTTTCTTACAAGTACAGTGTGAAATTAGGCTAACATTTTTTTGTCGTTAATTTACGCTGTCAGGTGCCATTGCTAAGATGGAAGAATTCTCGTTTCCTTGCATTATTAATCATCCTATCATATCGAGCAGCCATCACACAAGTAGTATACTATATGCATATGTCGGTAAGGTACTCCAACTGTAAATTAAGTGACTGCAAATCATGTGCAAATAATTAAGTGACTGCAAATCATGTGCGAATAATTAAGTTACTGCAAATCTAATATTGTTTGTTATAGAAATCTTTTCTTATGTTGATATATTTTGCAACATTATTGAAGAATCATGTGCTCCAAAGACCCGCTATCTTCCCCAGAACCCTTATATTTGCCATAGCATTTGTGAGCCTATTTGCAGTGGTCATTGCGTTAGCTAAGGTTTGTTGTTGAGTTCAGATTCAACGGTTCAATAGTGCACCAATATGAACACAACTTATTATCGTTTGATATTTAAAATATGATGATTGGTGCACAGGATATACCTGATATGGAAGGAGATAAGAAGTTTGGTATCCAGTCTTTCTCCGTGCGCTTGGGTGCTGAGCGGGTAAATTTCTAAAATATATCCATCACAATGGAGATAGTCTTGTAATTAAATAAGTTGAAAACACTTGAATCAACGTCTCTGATTGATCGAGTAGGTCTTTTGGATTTGTGTATCCATTATGGAGACGGCTTACGGTGTTGGCATTTGCGTCAGTGCATTATCTCCCAGCTTGTGGAGTAGACTGGTTATGGTAATTATTAAATCTGAGTTGGTAAATCTTCGTTGTAGTTGCATCTATTTCTGATATAACTTTCCAACTGATAGAGTCTTGTGTGCTTTGTGTTGTGTAGGTACTGGGTCATACCTTGCTGGCCTCGCTTTTATGGGAGCGTGCAAACACAATAGATCTGAATAGCAAAGATGCAAGTCAAGATTTTTACATGTTTGTTTGGAAGGTTAGCTTTTTATCTTCTTAATTTGACTGATAACTAGGGCTTGGTATTTTAATAATTAGGGTTTGTTATTATTTTTTTTGCAGCTTCTTTATGCAGAATACTTTCTCTTTCCTCTTATGAGGTGAGAAAATTTAAGGGCAAAGAATGCATCAATCTCATGAAGCATAAAAAACAGTGTTTCCTTTTATTATTATTGAAATACTTCTGTTTTGTGAACCTCAAAACAAATTCATCCATCAATCTTTTATTGTAAATTTAATCGTTATGTCATTAGACTACATGAGCTATAAGTACTGGACCGACCTTTAATAAAAAACATAGATACAGAATACAACAGTAAATTATTTACACAGTTCAAAGTCAATGACTTGTTTTTATATAGTTTCTTTTATAACTCGATAAATCCACTTTCAAACAATCAAGAGTTGATGAGCTAATATGCAGTAGTTAAGAATGTCACAATTAAAGTGAAGTGGTGTGCATTCCCTTGACAACCACAAAAAAAAAAATTTAAGAGTTAGAATGCATTAACTTTATTACGTCCATTATTTAGTACTTGATCTAACTTTATTCAATCATTAGTTTGATTTAATTAATATGACTCCTTTAAGATAATGGTCAGATAAGTTGATTATTTTAAAAATATTTGAATGATTTTGAATGCAGTTACAATATTTGTGATAACGTAAAAAATAGTGAAGTTTAGCGTGGAATAGCTACTATTCATCCGAAAGGGGTCCATCAGGGATAGCTACTAGCTTCAAATTCATTCTTCACAAGCCAACATGAACAAACTCTTTATTCAGAGAGCGAGTCAGCCATGCATCTCCCTCAATGCTCAAGATCCCTGACTCTCCCCCAAAGTCACCAACTGAACCACAATAATTCACGGCAAACCCGATATTGTCCCTTTAATCCACAGTTTCATTCTTGATTCAAAAATCCTCATCACCTTCTTCACTGACAAGCACCCTCATGTATTCTAGCCTCTAAACAATTCTCTCGCCAAAGTATTCAGCGAGATGGCATTGATCAAAATATAGCTGCTTGCTACTCTTGTTTCTCGTCAGAAATGCCAAATTCAGCTTGACTTTCAATCCCATGATAGGGAACTTCAATCATGGGCTTGAGCGCTGGAAGACAGCCGAAGTCATCAGAAAAACAGTCAAAAAGAGTACCAAAGTTGAAGGTAACTTCACAATTGGGCTGACCAGGTAGAATATACATTGAAGCAGCTGGATAGTAACGGTCACCACGCAGATTCTTGTAAGCAACACCTTGGCAAACTCCATTCCACCGAATTGGCATTGTTAGCTTCTTTTCCCTTTCCTGGATTCGGCGCTAGTACCAGTCCAGAAGCCGGTAATCTTCTTTTTGAAGGATTTACTTTTCTGTGACCCACCATCTAACACCAATTCACCCTTTGCATCAACATTTTCCTCCTCAGAAGGCATCACCAGCGCCTTTGCCTTTTTGTGATGTTGAGTCTCTTCGTCGCCATCAGACAAATTGGGATCATGCAGCTCGTGAGCCTCGCCCTCGAAGCTTCGAATTGGGCTGGTATGTCTTTTTCTGTCCATGTAGGTACTGTTATTGCTGCTGCTAAGACAGCTCCATCCACAAAACGCTCACCACCACTTGAAAAGCGACCTGCACTGCGAAAAAATCCCCTCAACATCAATTTTTCAGAATATGTACAAAAATAATAATAATTTAGATGTGTATATATATATATATATATATGAGATAGCATTTAAGTTATGGTGTAACACTATGAATCATATGATTATGAATATGTGAATGTTAGATGATGTAAGATTTTTGAAAGTTAGTGTACATATATGAGTCAAAGTGTTGAAGTTAAAGAATTTTGGATAGTTTAAAATTTTAAAGTTTCGTAAATGCATGTTCATTTGATTTTTACGGAAGGGTTTATAGTGGTATATTTAATAAAATGATTTGGGGTTTAAGGTATGGGGTTAAGGGTTTGGAGATTAGGGTTAAGGATTTGAGATATTATTTAAGAAATTCATTAAAATATAAAAATGTGCAACAAAAATAATAATGTTTAAGATATGTTTAATTTCTAAAAATTAAGTTTCGGGGTTTAGGTTTTGGAGTTTAGGTTTTTATTAAGAAATTTATTAAAAATATATAATAAAAATAATAATGTTTAAGATATCATTAATTTCTAAGGGTTCAAAGTTTATGTTTTGTGGTTTAGGGTCGTTTGAAGTTTATGATTTGGGGTTTGGGTATGGATTTAAGGGTTTTGAGTTTGAAAATTTAGTGAAATAAAATTTTTTATGAAAAATAAAAATGTCTACTGAAAGGGTTTAAAGTTAAGGTTTAAAATTTTGCTTATGGTAAAAAAATAAAAAAATCTAATGAAAGGGTTTAGGGTTTAGATTCTTAAGGGTTTTTAGGTGTCAGTTTAGGGTTTAAATTTTTAAGGGTTTTTAGGTGTCAGTTTAGGGTTTTGGGGGTTTTTAATTTTTTTTTGGGTTTAGGGATTAGGGTTTATGTTTAGGATTTTTGGGGTTTTAGTATTTGAGGAGAGTTTATGTTTAGGATTTTTGGAATTAGGGAATAAAAGAATGCATTGGCTGGAGTTGAACCCAAACCCTCTTAGATACAAAACTAACACTGTAACTAATAGACCACATTGTAATTTTATTGTTAATCAAAATTTTTTTTACTAAGTCTTACAATCACATTAAATTCATGTTCCTTTTGCTTATTTCAAGATGAGTTTAGGAGTTCGGATTGAGGTTAGAGACTCAAAAAAAATGGTAAGTCCCTAAACAACAACAAATCAATGTTGCCTTAACATAAAATGGGCAACAATTTAAAGTTTAGTTGTCTAGAAATGCCCTAAGACAATAATTTTTAGGGAAAAAACCCAAAAGGGGCCCTGAACTACCAGTGGTTACCCAATTGCGGTCAGAACTACCACGATTTCCAAAAAGGGTGCGATGAAAAAAAAATCGGACTGATTTTCTAAAATAAAATTTACCATTACATTCATAAACTTATATTATTATAAGACTTAGATTTGTGTGCGAAAATTACTTCGTTTGGTCATCAAAAGACGTCATTTTCTTTTTATGTGCAAAACGATATTATTTATTTTTATAACCAAAAGACATAGTTTTCGCACACAAATCTAAGCCTTATAATAATATAAGTTTATGAATGTAATGGTAAATTTTATTTTAGAAAATCAGTCCGATTTTTTTTTTCATCGCACCCTTTTTGGAAATCGTGGTAGTTCTGACCGCAATTGGGTAGTCAGTGGTAGTTCAGGACCCCTTTTGAATTTTTTCCCTATTTTTTAATCGTTTAGTCCATAAGGCAACACATTTGTGGCAACACAAAATAAGCTGTTGTCTTAGAACACAAAACGTAATAAATTTTACACTGTTACAATTATTACCTGATGTCATTTTATTGGACGTATTGTACCTTAATTTAATTTTTATTGTAGAATATTTGGATAGTTTTGTCATTCTATCTTCTTAGGGTTTTCTATATAAATGAATGTCCACTTTGAAGCAGTACATTCATTTGAATCCCATCTTAGTACGAGCAATTTGAAACCCATAGTTAAATGGATGTCAGAGCAAAATACATGTATTATAGTGGAATATGTGGATTGACCAGTTGTTGATAGTACTGGGGCGATGACACACTTTTTATTACAGGAGCTGTTAAAATAATTTATTTCATATATGACACTCTCCACACTAATACAAGTAAATATTAAATAACATTATATTACAAACATATTTTACATTTTCATAAAAATAATACCAATTTTCGTCAGCTACTTTCAAAATTCAAATTTAAGTTGAAAAAATTAATCTAGTATAATGCTATAACAAATTAGTGTTATTTTGTATTAGTCACAAATGAATAAATTGGAAAAACTTGTAGTTCTCTTATGAACGTGAGCAATGGGAGCTATTTGACGAGAAAAGGCAATCCTCTAAATCAGGCAATCAGTAGATCACCAAGGGAGAAGATTATTTGACAAAAAAAAAAAATGCAATCCTCTAACCAGATAATATCCATAGTAAGGTATCAAGGAGGATATATATATATGGATGTGGAGAAATAATACTGGAAATCTTACATTTCTCTACAGACTCGATTGTTAGAACAGGAGCGAATGAAGAATCAACCACTATTGGGTTTTCCTTCGTGCCCAAATGTTTTGCCAAGTTCTGTAGTTTTTCTCTCTATTAGTTTTTGTTGCCTTCATACAAAACCGATGAAAAGATTCATAAAACAACACATGAATTTACCTGTAGATGGATTTGATAGGTTATTGATTCGATTCTTTTCTCCTTCACTACTGTTCTCAAGCCGCTCCTTGGTGCCCCCACCTCTCTGCCGCCGCCACTACTGTCCTCAAGCCGCTCCTTGGTGCCCCCAGCTCTCTGCCGTCGCCATTCCATGGTCTTGTGTGTTAGGTTTTTTCTATTGGTGTGTGGGTTGGGATTGACAAGTTAATGGGGTTTTTATAGGATCATATTTCGGGAATTTAAAATATGTCCTCAAGGTAAAAAGTATTTACATAAACGGCATTAATTTATCAAAAATAAAAGGGAAAAAATTCAATAGTGGTCCTGAACTACCACTTCTTACGCAATTGCGGTCAGAACTACCATGATTTTCAAAAACAGTGCGATGAAAAAAATTGGACTGATTTTCTAAAATAAAATTCACTATTACATTCTAAAACTAATATTATTAAAAGAGTTAGATTTGTGATTGAAAATTACATCGTTTGGTTATTAAAAGACGTAATTTTCTTTATGTGCGCAAAACGATAGAATTTGTTTTGATAACTAAACGACATAATTTTCACACATAAATATAAGTCTTATAATAATATTAGTTTAGGAATGTGATGGTAAATTTTATTTTAATCAGTTCAATTCTTTTTTCATTTCTGATCGCAATTAGGTAAGTGATAGTAGTTCAGGATCCCTTTTGGATTTCATCTCAGAATAAAAAAACTATGTATTATAGTTTATATCAAAAAAAACCTAATGTTCAATGACACCCGCCGCTGGATTCACGAGAAGATCCTAAATTGGTCTGTAGAATAAGATGGACTAAGAACGCAAAGAAGCAGAATTTAAGAGAATGCAGCTATGCTTGCTGCTGCATTTGAAAAGCTTGTCAAGAATAGTGTTCTAAAAATTCACGTTTCAGACCGATTAATAGGTACGCGATGTTGAAATATTCCTTCTAACCGCCTAGCTGATTAATGATTAAAGACTTAAATTTTTTATGAAAATAATAATTTTTAAATATATATGTTTATAATTAATTATTAAATTTATTATTAATATATATAACTCCGATTAACTGTTCTATTAATCCTCGCCTAACCGATTAATAGCTAAGCGTTGGTCAGGAACCCTTTAGCTGCACGTGACGATTTAGGCCTCTCTTTCATCTTGCCGCTACATTCTTACCCAGATGGCTTTCTATTGCATGGTGTAGAGCCCCGTAGACGTAAGAGCTGAACTTCCAGAGACGCAAAGATGACTCCACTGTCATTGATGGCATTAATTATATCCAAGACGTCACCCTGAATGAAAATAATAGCTCTATTATCATCCTATTAAAGTTCATTCAAAACATGAAAAATAGCTAAAGCTTCAGCCATCTTCTGGAATTGAAATCCTCTGCTATTTCTTTTTTTAAAAGAGGATCAATAGTGATTTCTCACTTCCCCTCTTGAGAATTCGACCTCGAGAACTATAACCTCTCTCAAGTGAAACGTTCACCAACTGAGCTATAACCCCACTTCCCCACTTGCCATTCAAATCATTACAACTTTGTTTGTTCAATAATGTTATAAACATTTCAAAGATACTCTTTCTAGAATAGTTTGTTCTTATGCAAATGTTGTTAGATTTTGCATTTCAAATTCCACAATTCTGTCCATTAAGTAACTAAGATATAATAAGTGTTGAAATAAATTTGCTAATACGTGTTTTTCGATGGATTCTAAGTAATTTAGTTCAATAATAGTTCATATAGTAACAATAAGAACGACAACTTTTTACTGAATCAGAAACTTGTAGGAACTCTTATGAGACACAATATATATGGAAGAATTTTTACAATATTTTATATACTGAACATAAAGTATGATATAATGTTATTTTATAAAAAAGAACACATAGCTTTTTTTGCTATTTTAGTATTGAATAAAAATGTCATCTTTAAAATAATAATATTAAACTTGTGATAAGATCGCAATATTAAAAAAGCTTAGAGATTAAAATGGTAGGACCTGTTCTTTTTTTTCGTTAATCGTTTTTTAATTCAGTACCATTTTGTACAGTTGAAAGTAAAAAATATAGCCATAATAAGCTGCTTATTTATCAAAGAAAAGCCGCTTATATACTTTCGAATATACTCCCTCCGTCCTCTAATATGTGTCATTTAAGATTAATTTGAGTAGATTAAAGTGAAGTTAATGCTAGCGGTTGAACAAATTTAATGAGTGAATGATTGATTTTTTTAAAAAAAATCGTGCAAAAAGTAAATTTGTTAGATTATTACTGGTGAGGAATGAATTTGTATTGATTATGATAATGAAGTGATTAATGTTTGACGTTTTAATATAGTTGTAGATATTAAATATGCATTGAAAAGTGTTAAGTGACAAATAAAAATGAACAAAAAAATTCAATTAAGTGACATGTAAAAGAGGACAGAGAGAGTATGAAATAGTACCTATTACGAAATTATATTAATTTACTGTAGAAATGGAAGGTACGAGTTACAAATAAAAAAGGACATATTAATATGCAAGGACTCATCTGAAAGATGTGCTTTTTATGTACTATTGTCAACCTTTTACTTCTACCATTATATTTATTAATTCGTTGTATTCTTCAGGGTGGGAAAGGATGTCTCTTATTTTAGTATAAATATGCAAATCCCCATTTCATCTGAATACAAATTGCCCCAACACAGAATAAGTCATTAGACAATACTCTTATGATTATCTTTCATCAGGCATGTCTTCCATCAACCATTAAGGACCCAAGAAAACAGCTAGAAAATCAGAATAGCTCTGAGGTTGATTCTCTTGTTTGCAAGGCAAGTGAGGATATAACTTTTAACTTGTATGATGCATGACACATTACTACAGATTTGAGCTATTACCACGCTTCTAATTACCACGCTTTTTGTTTTTACCACACTTATTATTATGAACGTGGTAATTAATCAAATAAAGCGTGGTAATTGGTGGCTATGGAATTGAGGCTACACCTATTACCACGCTTCTTATAATTAAGCGTGGTAATAGTTTATGTTAAAAGACGGCATCGTTTCTTTGAGAGTCTATTACCACGCTTGTGGTTTGAAAAGCGTGGTTATAGGTGACGTTCAAAACGTAACCGTTTGGAACATGATCAATTACCACGCTTTAACTACAGAAGCGTGGTAATTGATCATGCCCGTTTTGAACGTCACTTATAACCACGCTTTTCAAACCACAAGCGTGGTAATAGACTCTCAAAGAAACGATGTCGTCTTTTAACATAAGCTATTACCACGCTTAATTATAAGAAGCGTGGTAATAGGTTAATTGATTGAAATATTAGCATTTTCAATTTTAAACTTGTAACCACGATTCCATTTTTAATTAAATTAAATTACACCTATCACCACGCTTTGGGTAATAAGCGTGGTGATAAGTGTACCTATTACCACGCTTATTATGAATAAGCGTGGTAAAAGGTGTTAATTTAGGTTTTTTATATAATTATGAATCTTAAGTAATGTTGATGATTGCCATTGATTAAACTTGAATATAATTTATGAATTAATGCTTAGCTTTTTTTTATAAGGTTGATCACAAATCCTAAAGTCTAGTACATACAAACTATAACACTTAACAACATATGCATGATAGATACCTTATACTATATATCCTCAATATATATAACTTATAGATCAAAATTTCACTTTTTTTTTACTTCACAAATAATACACTCAATCTCATTAACTTACAAATCCTGTAAAATCACTTACTTATTTATAATTACATGAATAAAAACCAAAACAAATTAAAATTGAATTAACAATCACCACGCCTATATGAATAAGCGTGGTGAAAGGTACACTTATCACCACGCTTTGAGTAATAAGCGTGGTCATAATAAGCGTGGTAAAAGGTGTTAATTTAGGTTTTTTTATATAATTATGAATCTTAAGTAATGTTGATGATTGTCATTGATTAAACTTGAATATAATTTATGAATTAATGCTTAGCTTTTTCTTATAAGGTTGATCACAAATCCTAAAGTCTAGTTCATACAAACTATAACACTTAACAACATATGCATGATAGATGCCTTATACTATATATCCTCAATATATATAGCTTATAGATCAAAATTTCACTTTTTTTTACTATACAAATCCTGTAAAATCACTTACTTATTTATAATTACATGAATAAAAACCAAAACAAATTAAAATTGAATTAACAATCACCACGCCTATATGAATAAGCGTGGTGAAAGGTACACTTATCACCACGCTTTGGGTAATAAGCGTGGTAAAAGATGTTTATTTATTTTGTATATAATTATGAATCTTAAGTAATGTTGATGATTGCCATTGATTAAACTTGGATATAATTTATGAATTAATGCTTAGCTTTTTTTTATAAGATTGATCACAAATCCAAAAGTCTAGTTCATTTAAACTATAACACTTAACAACATATGCATGATAGATACCTTATACTATATATCCTCAATATATATAACTTATAGATCAAAATTTCACTATTTTTTTTTACTACACAAATAATACACTCAATCTCATTAACTTACAAATCCTATAAAATCACTTACTTAATTTATAATTACATGAATAAAAACCAAAACAAACTACAATTGAATTAACAATCACCACGCCTATATGAATAAGCGTGGTGAATGGTACACTTATCACCACGCTTTGAGTAATAAGTGAAGTGATAAATCAGAGAAAAGCGCAAAGTTAAGATATATATATATATATAGGGAGTGGATCAAATGAAAACCGATTTAGATATGTAAACTGTGAACTATTATTATCCTTCGATCTCTTTTGATCCAATGATCCTGTTTAATTCCTTTTATTTAATTTTTTCGTTATTTTTTTGACAATATCTAAATAAAATATTCCCTCCTTATTTTTAGCATGATTTTCTCCCCTAATATTATCTTTCTTCTTTCTATATTAATATCTTTAACGTTTCTTTCTTTTTTTGTTTGTTGTATTTCCCACACACATTAAAATGTGCACCGCTCGATGGGTCTGTGCACCATCTGTTAGAGGCATCAATTTGTTGTGCACCAAGATCTGTGCACCAAGATTTGAATTGTGCACCAAATATCAGATAATGTACCAAGATTGAATTGTGCACCAAAGACCAAACAATGCACCAAAAGTGAATTGTGCACCAAATATGAGATGAAAAAATCAAAACGATTCCTAATTTAAAGGAGAGAGAAAAATCATTCAAATGAGAGAGAAAAATCATTCAAAGGAGAGAGAAAAAATTAAACGTTTCATTCCCCCATTTAAAGGAGAGAATCAAGGAACAAATCTAACAAAGCATAAATAAAAAATTAATTATATTTTTGAAAAATTAAATAATAAATCTGTAAAAAACCATGTCATCGGATGAAATACAATCAACGAATATGATTTGTTCACAGTTTACATATTCAGGAGGGTTTTCACTGGATCCGCCCCCTATATATATATATATATAAATATTTAGAAAATGTATATTAAAAGCAGAGTATAATAGTATATTTAAATATATTTTAATAATGGTATAGTATCCAAATAATAATAATTTAATTTTAGTTTAAAATTTAAAATCTATAGCTGAAATTGCCATGCTGTTGAAATTGTTGTCAGCTTTTGTTATATTTATTAGAATTTTTATTGTTGAAATTGCCATGATCCCACTCCTGATAGTTTCAATAAAACATGAAACTATTGTGCCCACATACATGCACGCTGACAAACGTATTTTTGACCCTTTATATGTGTCAAGTTATGTTTTAGGGGTCAGTTGCAGCCAAATGATTTCGGGAAGTCCGAGTCGAACCCAGAGGAGCAAGTGAGGCTTATCAAGGCACTAATATCCTAGTTGATGAATATTTAATCCTAGACGAATATTTTTGGTTGAAATTAGGATCTATGCAAGCAATGATGAAAAGGAAAGTGTAATTTGTATGACGGAAATATTTTAGGATTTCTACTTCACCCAAATTGTGTAAACTCTCATGTAATTTTGAAGTACAAACAATCATCCATAATATAACATGCGATTTTGATAGTTCGGTATAATAACTCAATTAATTACTGTGAGTCCGACTTCTGGGTGTTTCCCACAGTAATTTGTCGACTACAATTGATTTTGTACTGTGTTGTTTCCCGATTCTGGTCTTCGTAGCTCACAAGTACTAGTCAAAGGGTTAATATACTAATATCTCCTAAGCATGCAGCTAAGTTACGGAATAAACAAATTAATTAATATTTCTAGTCAAACTCCCGATTCTGGTCTTCGGTTGACTAGGAAATTTAACTACAACTAGGTAGAATGTCAAACGCAACCCGATTCTGGTCTTCGTGAGTTAGAACATTCTGTCCTAGAGGATTTAGCCCTTCTAGCATGCATATTTTAACTTTAAATTACTAAGCATGGCAATTCCTAAGACAATGGGTGTAAGATCAATAAGACAACCAATCATACACATGACATGCATATATGTAAATCAAAGAGGCATGAAAATACTTAATGGATAAACATGAATTTGAGTTTACAATAACTTGGGATCCGTAGGATCCTAAAATAGGAAGACTACTCACTACACATCATAGTAATACAATCACAATAATAATGAATGTAAGACTAGAAGAGTAGAAGAAGGCTTATTCTTGGAGCTGTAACTCTCTCCTTCGTGTTGCTTGAAGATGGCCACAATGAGCTCTCCATCCTTGTATTTATAGCTGAATTTTGTCTGATTTCATGCATCAGCTCGATCCGGATCGAGCTCCAAAAGTGTCCTGCTCGATCTGGATCGAGCACCGAAGGCTGGTTGTGAGTGGACTGTGACAAACTCGATGTGGATCGAGTCGCAAAAATGGCTTTGCTCGATCGGGATCGAGCCGCTGAAAGTGAAATGTTGATTGGACGGTGCCTAACTCGATCGGGATCGAGCCGCCGAAAGCAGACTCGATCCGGATCGAGCGCCGAAAGCTGATTGTGTGACTAACTCGATCTGGATCGAGCTGGATAAAGTCAACACGGTCTGGGTCGAGCCGCCGAAAGTGGACTCGGTCTGGATCGAGCCGCCGAAAGCTGACTCGATCTGGATCGAGCTACATAAAGTCAACACGGTCAGGATCGAGTTGATGAAAGTCAACACGGTCTGGATCGAGCTGATGTTTCTCATATTTACAGTTTGACCCCTGCAGTTTCTCTGTTGACAGTTTGACCCTTGAGATTGTCTTTTTATCCGAATTTGGTCCAATTTGCACTGTTTTTATCATTTTCTTCTTTCAAAGCCAGCATTCTTCATTTTGATCCTAAAAGATACAAAATCAGTTATTTATCATCCATAATTATTCATAAATGACTCAAATATACTAAGTATAAGTACTTAAAATAGGGTAATTTATTGCCCTATCACACGCTATGTACGAAACGTGCCTTTTTTAGGTTATAATATGTTCCCATACTTATTCTCATTAATTCGTTGATTAGTGAGATATGCGATGAGCCGTAGATGGATAACGGCTAACTGTTTGAGCAACGAGTACGAAGAAGGCGTTGCCGAATTCTGTGAATTTGCTAGGGCTCACGCTA
>NQLW01000032.1:808121-832351 GCA_002312845.1 Kalanchoe fedtschenkoi | reverse complement strand
GTTTCATATGTAACAAGCGTGATTAAAGATATAAGATATCTTTAATCACGCTTGTTACATATGAAATGTGATTAAAGACATGATCTTTAATCACGTTTATTAGATGTAAACGTGATTAAAGATATCTTCTATCTTTAATTACGTTTTGCTCTAAGAAACGTGATTAAAGATCAAATCTTTAATCACGTTTCCAACTAATAAACGTGATTAACGATACCTAGTCATAAAACACAGTCGTTTTTCCTTTTTATATCACGTTTTTCAATTTGAAACGTGATTAAAAATCAAACGTGATTATAAATAGGCGTTATTTAAACTCAAATCTGTACTAGTGTCACCACGTTTGTGAAACGTGGTGAAAGCCTTCGAATAAGCGTGGTAATAAGTCCCGATCTGTAGTAGTGACATGATCAACAATACAGTTAGTATGGACGTGACAAGTATGGTTCAAGGTCAGGGTCAACTTGGCATTCAGCAGCATGGATACAACAAGTGAGATATATTTTTTTCCTATTATTTCTGCTTGATTATATAAATAAGCCAATTTGAATTACT
This sequence comes from Kalanchoe fedtschenkoi, assembly GCA_002312845.1. Taxonomy (NCBI): domain Eukaryota; kingdom Viridiplantae; phylum Streptophyta; class Magnoliopsida; order Saxifragales; family Crassulaceae; genus Kalanchoe; species Kalanchoe fedtschenkoi. The sequence continues at coordinate 831,796 of NQLW01000032.1, read as the reverse complement.
GCTATTTTGTGTGATTCATTTTGAGGATTCGTAGATTTTAAAAGAGGCAACTGGACATAAAAGACCACGATGTGATCAAAAAATGGTGCTGAATGAGGAAGCCATCCTGGTAAATTCAGATACTGAGGAATTGGCATCTTCTCTAGTTGCCACCACTTCAGAGCATAATGCTATCAAACCCTCTTCCAAACCAATGATGCTCTTCGGGGTTGATATTTCGGGGCCCAAACCAGTCATGAATATGTCTGGAAAAAACATTGTTAATTTACCTGGAGCCAGCAACCATGCTCCAACCTGATATCAACCTAAACAATCCTCTAGATGGGCACTGTGGGCGCAACGCTTAGAATAAAGTGATGAATTTTATATTTAATTTTGTGAGCTTTTCAAGGAACAGTTTGATGTGTCCGTTTCTCTATTAATCAATGACGAAAAGAAGATGTTCAAAATATAATGTCCCAGCATTCATGTTTGCAAATCGACTTAGCTAGGATGAGAAGAAACGCTGCTAAAATAGCATCAACATTTCATAGACGTAGACTGTAGAGAAATAGACAGATGAAAGTGCTAGCTAGTTCACTCTAAGAAAATCATTGCATATTTGTGGCATCTGAACTAAAAACATCATTACTCTTTTCGAAAGTTGATGCTGGTATATCAAGTGGTCTTTCTATTCCCTGAAGATGGAGTATGGGAAGTTAGAGCCAAGACATTGAACAAAATTGTTATCTGAGATTGAAACAAACCATTCAACTTGCTTAGAAGTCTTACTGTGACTTCCTATCCGTGTGAAGAGAATTTTACTAGTCACTGTTACATCTCTTCGGGCATCCCAATAAGCTGATGATATATCCTTAAGAGAGAACATAGAACCAACAGCATCAAGCAACCTCTCCAGCTCCTCCACCCCAGCAAGCATGTTTGCGCCCATTCGAAGACGAGCAAGATGCCAAACTCAGAAAGAAAAGTTCTATGGATTATTTCATCATACTCTTCCTCACACACCATCTTTGATAAGTGAACAATCCAAAAAACAATTCTGTAAGTTATCAGGAAGTTTGCTAATCCTATCAATCACATCATTCCTTCTGAATAATATGAAGAGGAGCGATGAGGTTGATACGATTAGAGAACTCTCACATAACTTAAAAGGAAATTTTTAACATAAGGTTGCTGCATATAAAAGAAAATCTAAGTATCATCAGAATATTACATATATTTCCTACTTGATTGAGTTTCCCCAACTTTATAAAAAGACTCAACTAACCTATCAATGGGTGTTGGTGCATATATATATAAAGGGATTGTATTACACATTGCTCATTGAGCTTAAATACTAACCTATAAATATAGTTGGACTCTCTCACTCATTGTCAATTTGTTTTGAGTGTGGAATCAACTTACTAACATGGTATCAGAGCGGATTTTAGCCGCACTCCTGCATAAACCGGTCTAACGTGTTGATTACCTCCGCACGAGGTCCCACTTCACATCATCCATTGAGCTCAAACACTAATCTATAAGTATAGTTGAACTCTCCCACTTATTGATAGTTAGCGGATCATAATTTTTTTTCCTGATAACCACACATTTCCGAACAATTACAAGCCCTTATCGACTATTCTATCGACCGATAAAAAAATTTAGAATTTAATAGTGACCCTCGTCAACAATTTAGAAAACACGATTCAGGTGATAGAAACATCAAACGGAAAAGTTGAATTGATTACCAAAAAATCCTCCGAATCAAATATCTACACTCAAACATTATATAGAGGACAATCTACGTACTAATTAACGGTTTATTAACGAAAAAAATCTCTAACATAACTAAAATAAGATTATTTTATAAAAAAATATGACCGAAAATGCATCGGAAATCAAATTTCGACTTACCACCAAATTTTCGACCAAATTATGTCAGCCGGAATGGAAAAAATGGTGTATTTGAAAAAAAAATCGATTCTCTCTTTCTAATATCGTGAAGGACTTTCCGTAAATTACAAAAATTCTAAGGGAAAAAACCTAAAAGGGGCTCTGAACTACCACCGCTTACCCAATTGCGGTCAGAACTACCATGATTTCCAAAAAGGGTGCGATGAAAAAAAAATTAGACTGATTTTCTAAATTAAAATTTACCATTACATTCCAAACATAATATTAGTATAAGATTTAAATTTGTATGCGAAAATTACGTCATTTGGTTATCAAAAGATGTCGTTTTCTTTATTTGCGCAAAACGATATAATTTATTTTGATAACCAAACGATGTAATTTTTGCACACAAATCTAAGTCTTATAATTATATTAGGTAAGGAATGTAATGGTAAATTTTATTTTAGAAAATCAGTCAATTTTTTTTTCATCGCACTCTTTTTGAAAATCGTGGTAGTTCTGACCGCAATTGGGTAAGCGGTGATAGTTCAGGGCCCCTTTTGGGTTTTATCCCAAATTCTAAACAAATTACGAACAGGTCACTCATGTTTACGATCAGTAACGATATCCGACGATCCCCAATAAACTGAAATTATTGGCTACGAGACAGTCCCAGATTATCATCTTCAAATCATTGAACAACACTAACTCGGAGATCGATACGCGACTCCGATCCGCACTCGCTATTGGCAACTACGTGCGTCTGACTCCCTCCTCTTTCTCTCTCCGGCCATCGTTGCTATTTGCATCGCTCTGACTTGATAATTTGTTTGTTTTGTGCACAGGTCTGATCCGGATTGATTACTGGCAGTAGCGATGGCGATTGAGCAGGCGGAACATGGCAGCGAGCAGGTTGTTTTCTTGACTACTAGTTGTCTTGATCCGGAGGCGATGGCTGGTTATTGTATGTTTAAATGAAGTTTTGATTTTTGTGAAATCGGGGCGGAATCGTAGAAATTTAGGATCAGGGTTTTTGTTACTTTTGTGCGAAGATAGAATTGGAGCTGGAAAGGTTATACTTTGAGGAGTTGGAATGAAGCGAACCGATTTGACTTGTTGGATTATGTTTTCTTGGAATTTGCTGTGTGTTGATTATTTGGTAGACTAGCATAGACAGTTTTTAAGAGCTGATTGACATTAACAGTTGAAATGTATATCTATAAACTGATGATATATTTTTTTCCCATATGTCTATAGACCTTGATGATCAAATTGTAAAGAGTCTGGAAGTGAAATTATTGTTAGTTTGGTTTCTGCACTTGTTTATGTTTATGATTGTTTTGGTCCGTGACCGTGAGGTTACACATCAATGGGTTAGAGAGTGATACAGAGTTAATTTGTGGTGAGCATTGAGGTTTTCTTATGGGATTTAGCAAGTCTGCTTAGATGTAAGTCGGTTAGAGTTTTCGAATGGAATGAAGTTATGGTTGAAGGGTGATCATGATCCAGATAAGTTACTAAAAGAATGGTGCCTTGCAGCCTCTACAATTTTTTTTTATATATTCAGATATTTGGTGTTCTCTGTTAAATTGTGTGACATAGACGAAAAAATGCAGTGGAAGTTTTGACATCATTTTTCTTTCTTCCTGAAGGTTTTGAAGAGAGACATTCCATGGGAGACGTACATGACCACCAAACTGATCACTGGAACAAGCCTTCAGCTTCTAAGGCGTTATGATAAAAGATCTGAAAGCTATCGCGCAACACTGTTGGATGACGTAATCTATCTCCTCGTTCCTTCTAATTATGGTTTTCTTTTGCATGCTACTTTTGTCCAAAAATTAATGTCCTAATATTTTACCATATCATAATTTGTGAATCTTATATGGGTCTAATGCGAGTAAACTTGGAGTCATTTTGTAGATATGAGTTTGTGTTTTGTTCAGTTTATAGCTGATGAAGTCTTAGTTTCTTCTAAAATGAGGTCAAGGTTGTAGAGGCTGTATAGGCATTTGTGTCGCCTGAAAATGAAGTCCATAGAAAGAAACTAGTCAGTGCCTTAGCATCACTTATATACACCTTTTGCTAAAGCTTGGTGCTCGAAATTCTGGCAGGATGGCCCAGCGTATGTTCGCCTATTTGTTGGCATTTTGCGTGATATATTGAAGGAAGAAACTGTGGAGTATGTCTTGGCTCTTATTGATGAAATGCTCACAGGTAACAAACTAACAATTTCTTGATATTTTTGCCCCGTTCATGCTAGTTGTGTACTGACTATGTTTTGTTCAATCTATTCGTAGCAAATCCAAAGAGGGCCAGGTTATTTCATGATGAGGCTCTTGCAAGTGATGATGTTTATGAACCCTTCTTAAGTTAAGTATTTTACCATTGTCTTTATTCATTCTGCCTTTATCTATTTGTGCTTTTGCTCCAAGTAGAGGCAAACAACTAGTAAATGATGACTTGGGTAAAAACGTAGTATGCTTGCTGGTTTAGAAGCGGAAGGTCCCCTCAGGCTAGAAGCAGGATCGCTAATCCCCAAATAAATGTTTGAGATATGAGATCCTCAACTCCTATATTTTACAGCCAGATGCATGTAGCTAATTAAGCTTCTTTCCTTCATTTCAGATTGCTGTGGAGAGGTAATTGGTTCATACAAGAGAAGAGCTGTAGAATACTTGCTTTAATTGTAAGGTAACTGTCGATCATATTACCTAGATAGTAAGATTATAGGCTTCTGTTGAAAGTTGAATTGTTCGGATTTACATCTATATTTTCTTTGGATGAAATAATAGTGCACGGCCAAAGTCTCGGGACGCTGCTCTTCAAAATGGGGAATCCTCGAAAGCGAAGAAGCAATACACTACAATCGATGATGTATTGAAAGGATTAGTGGACTGGCTCTGTGCACAGGTTTGTTTTATATCCGTATATGATGCCGTTTTAATAACTACACTGCTCACATAACAGCAAGCATCCAGTTCTAGAAGGACGAAACTGACAGAAACCTTAGGTCTCTAAGGCAAACAGGAATTGTGGCACTTCTGCTGATTTTGATTCTATTATGTTATCGCAACTTCAGTTCCGTCCATGTCTCTGGTTGATAGGTGCAGCAGTCCGTTCAAGTTGTGATCATTTGTTTCATTACTTTCAATCCTCTAATGCATGTCCTGGTCCTGTCATATTTCAGCTCAAGAATCCTTCCCATCCTAGTCGTGGTGTTCCGACTGCAATAAGCTGTCTAGCCACCCTACTGAAGGAGCCTGTCGTGAGATCTTCCTTTGTTAAGGCAGATGGGGTGAAGTTGCTCGTTCCTCTGATTACTCCGGCATCCACTCAACAGTCTATCCAGGTAAGAAGCCAAAAATGAAGTTCAGTCCATCGATAACCTGTTGGTGCGCATTTTCATGTGACTAATTTTGGTGTAAATAATCTGATAATTTTTTACAAATTACTGAATAGCGGGTATTCTTTTCCTTTGTGCAGCTCCTGTATGAAACTTCTCTTTGTGTTTGGCTGTTATCATTTTACGAGCCAGCAATTGAGTTCTTGGCCACTTCCAGAGCCTTGCCTAGACTGATTGATGTTGCCAAGAGTTCTACAAAGGAAAAAGTGAGTTCTACGCTCTCCATGAGATCATGGCCAATTTTGAGCCTCGAAATGCAAATGCGGCCTGCTTTAGCTCCCTGTAACGAAAGTCCTCTTCGCTTCATTTTAAGTTCCGTTCCTCATGATGCTAGGTCGTCCGGGTTGTTGTCCTGACCCTCAAGAATCTGCTCAACAAAGGGACATTTGGTGCTCAAATGGTTGACCTTGGACTACCACATATTGTTCAGAGCTTGAAGGCGCAGGCATGGAGTGATGAGGTGAGGAAATTTGAATAGTGCAATATGTCTTAGTTGTATGCTGTCTCAAAAGATGGCTTATATTACATTCATAGGCATCTCATCAGTTACATGTCTTGGAATTAACATTCTTTTCCTTTGATTTCACAAATTCTTTCATGTTTCCGCTCTATTGAATTTTCTTTTTTTATTTTTGTGTGAAGAAAGTGCGGTATTGGATTCTTAATTGCGCATATAATACAATATGGTAAAAGCCTCAATGAGTCGATGAGACTTGAGAAGATTGATTTGAGTGCATTGTGTGAGAAATTGTAATTATTTGTATCGCCTCTTTCTGTCAACCCAATCTTATATCCGGCTGTTGCTCTGTAGGACTTACTGGAGGCTCTGAACCAGCTTGAAGAAGGTCTGAAGGATAACATTAAGCAGCTGAGTTCTTTTGAAAAGTACAAGCAAGAGGTTCTTCTAGGCCATCTCGACTGGTCGCCCATGCACAAAGATCCTATCTTTTGGCGTGACAACATTACCCACTTTGAAGAGAGTGATTTTCAGGTATTATCATCATAACAACAGCTCTCTCTCTCACATTAATTTATCTCTCAAGGCTCTCATTCGGTATCGGCTGCCACAGATTCTCAGGGTCCTTATCACCATCATGGACTCATCGAGCGACCCACGTGCTCTCGCAGTTGCATGCTATGATCTCTCCCAGTTCATCCAATACCACCCAGCTGGCCGTATCATTGTCACCGATCTCAAGGCGAAGGACCGCGTCATGAAACTCATGAACCATGAGAATCCAGAGGTCACCAAAAACGCTCTCCTCTGTATCCAGAGGCTTTTCCTCGGAGCCAAGTATGCAAGTTTCTTGCAGGCGTAAAGCCGCTATCGAGCTGCACCCCTCGGCGAAAGGCTTTGCCGAGAGTTTGTGAAGGTGTATGTAATTCTATTAATTCAATTTTCAAGGTTACGTTTACCCTACTTATTTTTCCTCTTCTGTTACCTTGTGGTTAATAAAGGCAACGCAAAGGCAAGCTTGCGCGTCTGTGTATTCAACCAGCTTGTTTTAAAATGTATCTGAAATTTCAGACAATTTGTGAAGCAGTTAATTGCTAGACTCTTATTATGTACTCTCTAGCCTCTTTTAATTATTAAGTTTACGTGCATTATATAAAATAAAAATGTTAAGAAATTATGGTATAAAAATAATGTCGAAATAGACCTTAATATAAACATATTATTATTTTTGTTATAATATTTTTTCACAACCTTTATTATATAAATTTACGACATATTTATTATATTCTGATGAACACTCTATTTGCGGATTACCTTTTACAATCCTTAATAAAATATACTAAATTTGCTATCAAGAAAAATGGAACCATAATATTTCAGGTGTATAATATGAATAAAAACATCTTAGCAAACTTGTTCTATCATTTCATTACCATTACATACGGTCATAATTTGATATATTTTTTTGTAAAAGAGTAGTTTTTGAATCACGGTGCAAAATTTTGATATTCTTTCATAAAATCAAAGTTGTAAATTGCAATTTGTCAAGCTGCCACAGTTGTAAAAGAGTGTTTCTACTAATAAACCACTTAATATGTTTATTTATATTGTGATTTTGATATGTAGCTTTTTTTATATATATTGTAATTAGGGATCAAATTTAAAAGAGGCTCTGAACAATCAATACTTACCTAATTGTGGTTCAAACTATCACTATTTTCAAAAAGGGTGTGATGAAAAAAAATTGGACTGATTTTCTAAAATAAAATTATCATTACATTCATAATCTAATATTATTATATGACTTAGATTTGTGTGCAAAAATTACATCGTTTGGTTATCAAAATAAATATATCGTTTTACGCTCATGAAGAAAACGATGTTTTTTCATACTCAATCATCCATAATTCTCAAAAGATTTTATAAGATTAATTATTTTTAAGAAATCAAACAAACTGATCTTAAGCGTCGATCAAAATCAATCCAATTTTTTTTCATCGCACCCTTTTTTGAAATCGTGATGGTTCAGACCGCAATCAGATAAACGGTGATTTTTCAATGTCTCTTTTGAATTTTTTTCCTTGTAATTATTATATATAATTAAATTAACGGTTGAATCAGTTTGGATATCCAATTCAATTGAAAAATCAGAATTTATAGCTCTGAATAGTTTGGCCTCGAATTCGATTATGAACACTACGAGAAAAGACAAGAGGAAAAAATGTTTTGAAAATAAAATCTTTTAAAGGGGTCAAGATTTTTTTTCACCAATAATTTTTTTGATGATTTCTATCAAAACTATCATACATTTTGATTTGTTTTCAATACCATACTTTTTTATTTCCGCTATTAGTAAAAGAGTGATTGATATAACAAATCTATTGTTTAAAAACGGATTGCTTTTTAGCACATTTTCACCATTAGCAATGATAAATTTCGCAATTACTCAGATCATCACCGATGACTAGGTCTATATTAATAGCAAAAATATATTAAAAAACAATCCTCTTTATATCATTATGTTGTTATTGACAGCGAAAATAGAAAAAAAGTAGAGTAGAAAAAATGAAATCAATATATTCTTAAAATAAAATCGGGGGAAAAACTCAGGAACGAAGAAACGCAGACCAGACAACGCGACGATGAACAGCAAAGCACAACAAGAAGCGGAGAAGATATGCAAGCGGTGCAGGAAGTCTTTCCTTCCTTCATCCAACGATCCGTCCTCCTGCCACTTCCATCCTTCTTTCTTCGTCTGTCGCCGTCACGACGATCAGAAAAGGTTTCGTTCCTCTTAATTTTCCGCACATTTTTATCCTTTTTGATTTCAATCAATTTGATTTTCTTGTTGGTGGCTTGTAGTTTTTTGTGCTGTAGTGACTTTGTGTGCTGTGTGGATGAGTGATATGTAGAAGCCCTAGAATTGGATCGCTCATTAGGCTTCGCTGATGGAGCTGCTGTAGGAGTTGATCTTGGGTTTACAGTAGTTGGATCGGTGCCGTGTCAGTTCAGGTTGGGATGCTATTTTACGATTTTGATCTAATTTGTGCGGTGAGTCAGTCGGTTGGGAAGACTGGTGTGATGCGTAGCCAAGTGTACAGCTTAGTTTAGTCTAGTCAGGGTCGTGTGTTAAGTTTTTACGAGAATCAGATTCAGAAATTCTTGTTCACGCCATTTCAGCCGAGTCTTGGATGTCCTCATGGCAGTGGCGGAACACGAATTTTTTAAAATAAAATTTTATATAGGTTGTAGTTGAGTTCAAAATGTATTAGAATATCTCAAGATGGTAATAAACAATACTGTATTTTGAGTTCCATATTTTTTTATTATATTTTTTTTGATCTTGGTTGAACTATCGACTATATTAGGATGAAATATGATAATATTTTTGAACTGAGGGTACAAATATCTAAAATGTGTCAAGTTTTAACTAATTAGGTGTGAATTTGTACTGTATTTCGGTTGGATCTGGGTGGACAACTGTCCCCGCTGTCCACCCAATGCTGCCGCCACTGCTCGTCGCACCCTCTTCCTAGACCTTGATATTTTGTTCTGATCTCAGTGAAGTGGAGATCTTATCAGAGGACATGAAACATGGCACTTAAGCCCGATGCAAGGTTTTACTTGCATAGTAAGTATTGAAGTGTTTTCATGCTAGCTAGATGACATGATATTGATTTCATCAATTGTAGCATTTTGAGTCAGTTAGTTGTTTGCCTTCATTTCTGAGTAGGATCTTGTACCAGTTTCACAACTACAAGGATGTTGATTGTAGCCCAAATCTAGTGGATATGTGAACCGTCTTGCATTGATCTCGTCAACAATCTCACTCTCATTAATGAGCGTTAGTGTAGGGTGTTGCTGCCTCTTCTTTTCAAAAAGGCGATCGCCCATCACAATCGTGGTCCTTATTACATTAACTCAGAGGTGATAGATATTTGAACCGTGGCTTCAAGTTGTTTGCTGATGCTTAGCTTTGCGTTTCTTTTTATGAAGGTACTATGAGCTAGGACCCGATGATCCTCCTTATGCTGCAAAGTTTTATGATTGTTGTGGAGCTGAGGATCCCGCGGCACCTGGGTGCCAGAAGAGTTCACATATATCCTACGATGATGACTAATGTACTTTTTCTCACCTTGCCTCCAAATTTTATCACCAATTAGTCACAAGCCCAAACTATAGCTACTGCGTCCACTCTTACTTTGTTCTTTGTCATTGTGTTGTGTCTTGTGATGTAAGCTGCCATCTTAAATTGCTTTCTCTTTGTTCTCTCTAGTTGTTTTGTGTGTTAAGTGTTAAGTTTAATAACTGAAACTCAGTATTCGGAACCTGAACTCCTGTGCCCACATAGAGCTCTATCCAAGACATTATCGCCGTTTGAACTATAGAAATCTAGAAAGTGTAAACGTTTGAAGCTCGGCAAATGAAAATTGCATATCCTGTTTACTTTTACACACTGCTTCGAGTTCTTTCATGAAGTACAGTCGCCATCTGTCTTTAACTCATCAAGAGATGACTAGATCAGATTTAGTATTTCACTTTCATGATGTTTTGGGAATACGAGATTGATCTGACTGTTTACTACAAGTTAAGGATCATGTGACGTCTGTTTGCGAAATCTATCTATTCGTTTTTGGACTGCGAGTGTGCAACACTGTAAGTGGTTGAAGGTACTCATACTACCGGCCCCGAATGTCGCTGGAAAATGCCAGATCAACCGACTGTGGTTAAGCTTTCAGTGCAAAACATATACTCTTTTCCACTCAAATATTGGGACACATTTTATGGGTGACAAGATGGCTAGAATTATTCCTGCCAACTAAGCTACCGATGGATCCATTGGGCAACTTGTGTTTTAAGTATCTCTAGCTTTCAGTCCTATCTTCATCTGCTCCAATAAATGTGTTTTAATTCCTTACATGATTCCCATACTTGTTTCTGCGGAAATGTTCAATTCTACATACTAACATCTAACGTTATCCAATACAGGTAAAAACTCCCAAGCCGTGATTCCAATTTGCTACTTGAAGATAGGCTTCCTAAGACCATTAGCCACAACCTCAAACCTCATCTCCACAGCATATGATCGGCATTCATGCCCTGATAAAATGGATGCATAATCACCAACAATCCCATAAGGCTGTGGAAATAAAAATCTCTCAGAAGCCATGATCGGGCTAAGGTCTGTTCTTCCTAACTTTAATGGATATAAGTTTTTCAGCTCAGTTTGATTCAGTTCGGATCAACTCACATTAGTTTGTGTCTCAAAAATTTAAGTCATCTAAGTTAAATCTCTCTCTGTTGTGTTGCAAAATTTTCAGCTTAGTTCAATTAAGTTTGGTTTACTTCAGATCTTAACTTAGCTTAATTAAGATAATTCTAGATCCTAAGCTAATTCATGTGGTTTTGTGTGTATTCTCTACCTAAGATTTTGATTCCTTCCTAAAGCTGTAATATTCCCTTCTTTTTCCAAATATGTTCACGATCATATTGGTTGAGTTTCACCAACTTGTTAAGCAAATGGTAATCACTATGCTTATAATTCTATAACCCAGTTTGGTGAAATCGCATAGGAAAATTCCTCTAGGTTGGTCTGTCACATTCACATGCTTCTCTCAATCATGCATTTCACTTCAAATTCTATATTGTTTCTATTCAATCATTAAATCGATCGGACAACAAACAACACCCTGTCCCATTTGCTCAACATTATTGATAAAAATAAACAAATATGATTCAAAATCACTTCAATAAATCTCTCTCAACGTTAGAGTAATTTGATGGTTTATGAATGTGAGCCATATCCAATGTAATATAAAACAAGTGTAGGTGATAACATGAATATTTTTTGAAAGTGTACAAAATTAGTATGTAACGAATCTGATTCTCCTATCAAATTGAGTCGGTATATAACTTTGACCTCGCACAAAAATACTTTTTTTGTACTACCAGACAAGAAGCTTAGTATTGTCATTAGAATAATCTGATTGCAATGTAACAACTGCAAAGAACAAACACTCGAGCATCATGCAAATTTGAATTCGGTTTTTAAAGTTGGGAAATGCGTGAAAAATGGGCATGTTGGAAAGCGAACAAAGAAGTTGTCAATGTCACTAGGAGGAAGAGAAAATGACATTAATGCATATGTAAATAAAAAAAAGGACATTTTTTTTAAATTCCCCAAAAAGGGTAATATATCTCCACACATGTATGTTCTCAATTGATTGCATTAACCAGATGAAGACAAATGCTCACATCAAATCAAACCCAAAAAATCCCAAATTCATCAGATTTATTTTCAAACACAGCATATCAGAACCCTCTTTACCGAAGAAAACAAGTACCTTTAGCGACGAAACAAGCTGGCGTAGAAAAAAAATTGGCAGGAGAGCCAGTAAGAAGGGTCAAAGGGTACTTTAGTAATTTCAGTCATGCAGCCGACAAAGCCCATGAACCACCAACACCAGTCAGTTACTTCTCCCTCTTCTTCTTCCTCTCCATTTTCTCTCTCTGTCAATAACTGTACTGGAACATCATCGTCCACTGGCGCTTCCATCTCTCTCCCTCTCTCTCTTACGCCAACTGTACTTCATCGCAGCAAGGACGATCTGTCTCCAGTCGATCCGCAGCAATGGCGCTCATTTGACCAGCATTCGAGGCGCGAGTTCGTTTGGTTGTGGAGAAAGCGAGTTTGAAGCTGAGAGCTTTTTGAGGCATTTCGTCGAACATCATGTCGGCCAGACCCAAGTAAGTGACTATAGTGCTTCTTTGGGTCGTCTGGGTTGGATCTGGTTCTGGGTTTGTGAGGAAATCCGTGTCTGATGATGAATTGGGTTGGATCTGCTTATTTGGTGGTTTTGATTGCAGTTGGGGTTTTGTCCTGAGAATCAGCATTGCTTAAAGTTCCTACCTTTCTGGATGGTAATTATTCTTGTGGTGTTGCTTAGATTGTGAAGTTGATGTTGGTTCCGGTTTTGACCTCAGTCAATGTTTGATTATGAGTTTGCGACTATGATTTGTAACATGTTTTGTAGCATTGTCTGATGTTGTAGTGTTGTGCATTTCTGGGCTTGTTGTGCTCTGGGTTGTTCTGATGGAGTTGAATTATGAACAGATCTGCAGCATCAAATTCAAATTCTTCCGTGAAGAAAGCTCCACCAGTGACAGCAGCAGCAGCAGCAGCAACTCCTCCTAGCGGTGGTAGATCAGTGAGCAAATTGAGCAAAAGCGGCTCCAAATCTGAGGCAGAGACTCCAGTGAAGTTTTCTCGCCTTTCGCTTGATCACAAGGCTTCCCCGAGATCTATCAATTCCAAGCCAAGTGTAGAATCTGGGAAAGCACCCGCATCTGGCAATTCGAAACCGCCTTCAGATGGTGCGAGGAGGCCTGTTGTCAGTGCAAAGCCGGTTGTGGATGGAAATGAATCAGCCGCCAAGACGCTGGCTGAGAGACGAGCCTCCAAGCTCAGCACGCCGCCTGAGGTAACATTTAGCATTTCGGATAACTTCTGAGCTGAATATAGTTTTGGATGTTTGAATTGAGTCTGTGGATTTGGTTTTACAGGCGCTGCAAAAGCGGGCTCCGAAGGCGTTGGATGTGCAAGCCCAGTTGACTGCTCTGCAAGAGGATCTGAAGAGGGCGAAAGACCAATTGGCTCTGGTCGAGAAGGAGAAGGCTGAAGTGTTGGATGAACTGAAAGAAGCTCAAAAGGTTGCCGGCGAAGCAACTGAGAAGCTCAGCGAAGCGCTGGCCGTTCAGAAACGAGCTGAGGAGACTGCTGAGATAGAGAAGTTTAGAGCTGTGGAGATCGAGCAAGCTGGCATTGAGGCGGCTAGGAAAAAGGAGGAGGAATGGAACAAAGAGATGGAGGATCTGAGAGCCCAACACGCATCGGATGTTGATGCTCTTCAATCCGCTGTCCAGGAGCTGCTCAAAGTGAAGGAAGAATTGGCTGAGATTTCTGACGCTAAGAATCAGGCCGTTAGCCTGGCAGATGCGTCGGCTAAAGAAGTCCAAGCTTACAGTGAAAAAGTGGAAACTCTTACGGCTGAGATCGACAGTTTGAAGGCCTTGCTTGAATCGAAGATTGAGGCAGCAGCCAGTGATGGTGACGTTGTTCTGGGGATGAAGTCAGAAATCGAGTCGTTGAAACTCGAACTAGAGAGATCTCGAGCATCTGCGGAGAAGCTGGAAGCTAATATCGAGCAAATAAACAGCGAACTGGGAGAGTCGAAAATGGCTCAGGCGTATTCGAACAATCTAGTCAAGGAGTGGAAACAACAGGTGGAGGAGCTGGAGCACCAAGTCGAAGAAGCGAATACCAAAGAGAGATCAGTTTCGGAATCGCTCGTCACAGTCACGAAGAAGCTAGAGGAGACGCAGAGCTTATTGCTAGAATCCGAGCAGAAAGCAGTAACTCTCACGGATAACATCGCGCACACTGAGGCTACAGTTGATGAGCTCCATGTCGAGCTTGAGGCGTCAAGAGAGGCGGAGGCCAAGGCGCTTCAGCTGGTAGAGGAGTGGAAGCAGAAGGCGAAGGAGCTGGACAAGCAAGTCGAAGAAGCCAGCTCGACAGAGAAAGCAGCATTAGATTCACTGAGCGCCGTTAAAATGCAGTTGGAGGAAACTCGAGGTTTGTTACGTGCAGCAAATGCGAAAGTGTCAAGCCTGGCAGAGAAGGTCGCTGAAAGCTGCGCTGCTGTTGAACAGGCGAATGTTCAGCTGGAAGCTTCGAGAATGGCGGAGGCTTATGCGAATAATCTGGTGAAGGAATGGAAGGAGAAGGTTGAGGATCTGGAGGACCAGGTTGAGGAAGCAAATCGTTCAGAGAAAGCCACGAAAGAATCATTGAATTCGGTCAGGAAAGAACTGGAGACAGCTCGAGCATCGCTGAAAGAAGCAGAAGCCGAGATTAATGTTCTCGAGGAGAAGGTTGGGCTGTTGGAAATGTCGTTCGAACGGCAGAGAGGCGACCATAGGCAGGCTGAGAACAGAGCCGCCACTGCCGAGGCTGACGCATTTGAAATGGCCAAGATGATCGAGTCTCTGAAGATGCAGCTCGAAACCGTGCAAGAGGAGAAGCTTCAGGCTTTGGATAACGAGAAGCTTGCGGCGTCCAATGTTCAGAGCTTGCTCGAGGAGAAGAACAAGCTGATAAATGATCTGGAGAACAGCAAGTACGAAGAGGAGAAGAGTAAGAAGGCCATGGAAAGTCTGGCCGCCGCGCTGCACGAGGTCTCTGCGGAAGCGAGGGAAGCCAAGGAGAAGTTTTTGGCTCGGCAGGCCGAGCATGAAACCTACGAGAGCCAGATAGACGATCTCAAGTGTGTGTTGAAGGAGACGAATGAGAATTACAGGACTATGCTCGACGATGCAAGGCACGAAGTTGATTCTCTGATGATCACGATTGAGAAGTCGAAGAAACAGTTTGAGAAGTCGAAGAAACAGTTTGAGGAATCGAAAGCTGAATGGGAGGAGAGCAATGCACAGTTGGTAAAGCAATCGGAGGATGGGAAGTCTGCATTAGAAAGCGAGATAAAAAGACTGGCCAATCAGCTCATAGAATACGAGGAAGGAGGATCCACTGCGGAGACTGAGAAGGCTCGGCTGATGGAGTCCCTGAAGGAAGTTGAATCCGAGGTGACCTACATGCAAGGCGCTCTTGGTGAAGCAAAAGCCGAAAGCATGAAACTGAAGGAAAGTCTGTTAGAGAACGAAAGTGAGCTGAGAGTTGTGAGCCAGGAGAACGAAGAGTTGCGAACCAGAGAAGCTGCCGCGCTTGAAAAGGTGGTGGAGTTATCCAAGCTGCTCGAAGAAGCATTGGCCAAGAACAAAACCGAAGAGAATGGCACCCGTGAAGAGAAAGGAAGCAGTAACGGTTTTCTTGGTTTTCTTCCCAAATCGACCGCCCCAGCAGAAGTTGATGAATACAAAACACCAGAACTTGAATCTGAGAAACACGAGAAGAGCCATCTTACAGACGATGAGGCAGTCCTGACTGGCTCCAAGCTTTTCCAAAACATGAATGGAGGTGCGAAGAAAGATGAGAAGCAAAACTCAGTGGCGGACACTGATGAAAAAGACTCATCACTGGGAAAAGAACTGGAAGAATCACTCGACGATGACCTGGACATCGGTGAAATGAGCTTCGACAAACGGAATGGCTCCACCGAACACGTTGAAGTCAACAGCATCTCCCCATCCAGGCAGAAGAAGAAGAAGGCCATGCTGGGCAAGTTCGGGAGCTTACTGAAGAAGAAGAACAGCAGCAGCAGGAGTCAGAAGTCTTGACCAGGTAATGATGGCAAACAGAAAAAGAAAAAACATGTTTACTATTCTCCCACAGGCTTGTTCTCAGTGAGGTATGAAGAAGGGTATGTGCTGTTTTCTCTATTTTGTTTGTTCTATGTTTAGTGGGTTTGCCAAAGAGAGTTGCCTATGCATACAATGTAATATCTTCCTTCTCCATCCATTCATTCAATTATTTTTCAGCAGAGAAGAAGCAGCTACATTTATAACATTGGTGATTTGGTGTTATGCATGTCATCTTTTTATGTCATGCCAGTTCATTTGAGCTCCCATCCATGAGAAGATGCGGCCTTTGCGTTTCAGTTTCATCTTCATTTTCCACTTGGGGAGTATTAAAGGCAAGATGCAGAAGAACCACACGAACTACGAAGTATTTTGCTGTGAATGTGATTGTTGAAATATCTATCTGAAATTTATTATAATAATTTGTAATCTTCTAGTTGATCAGCACGTCCTTATCTTCTAAATTTTTATAGTCTTACTATCTCACCTATAAAGAGGGCCGGCTCAAACAATTAAGGGTCTTGAACAAAAAATTTTGATGATCTCTAAGTGATGAACAATCATGATGTCACCGAATAAAGTAGTTATCTTGTTATATAACACATAAAGTCACATAAATGTAAAACAGAGCTACATAAAAATATCCGTCAACGACATATGAAAACAACAAAGGTATTAGAGAGAAGGATAACTTAACAACAGAAAAAAGAGAGAATAATCTGTTTATTGAATGTGAAAGTTGGCCCTTTTAATAGCCATACAAAACAGAAAACATCAGAAAATACGCAATGAAAGGCTAACCAATTTTAGACTACTTCAAACACTAAGTCCCTAAGAAATAGGAGATTATTCTCTTAACAATCTAACTGATATAATGAAAAAATAGAACAGAACTTTCTAACATATCCTCCCTTAAACCAAATGTTAATCATTTAGTTTATATAACTATCTGCACACACTCCCAGCAGTCCACGTAACTTCAAGAAAACATCCAATATGAGAGTTTTAGTCATAATATCAGCCAATTGTTCTTGTGTACTGCACTGCATCAAGTCTACTGTTCCATCCTTAGTGAGATCACGAAGAAAGTGAAAACGAACATCAATATGCTTGCTTCGACCATGCATCACTGGATTTTTTGAAAGCTTGATGGTTGAGTTGTTGTCACTGTGAATGAGTGTTGATTTATTTTGATTCTGCCCCAATTTCCCTATCACCCTTTTTAACTACACAGCTTGACAAGCACATGAAGCTGCCGCAATAAATTCCGCTTCTGTAGTGGATAAACTCACTACAAGTTTTTTTGATGACCACGATATAGCTCCTGAGCTCAGCAGAAAAACATAACCTGAGGTGCTCTTCCTATCTTCCAAGTCACCCGCATAATCACTATCTGAATAAACATGAAGTTCACCATCTCCTCCCTTCTTGTAGAAGATTCCAAACTTGACCGTTCCTTTCAAGTATCTTAGCACTCTTTTTGCAACCTGCAAGTGTATCTCTGTGGGGTTTTCCATGTATTTACTGATTAAATTCACCACGAACATCATGTCAGGACGTGTTGCAGTGAGATACATCAGACTGCCCACAACTTGCTTGTAATAGGTTTTGTCCACCTTAACTCCACCTTCATCCTTCGTAAGCTTAACACCAGGAACAATTGGATTATGCACAAAATTGTTATTCTCCAT
This sequence comes from Kalanchoe fedtschenkoi, assembly GCA_002312845.1. Lineage (NCBI taxonomy): Eukaryota > Viridiplantae > Streptophyta > Magnoliopsida > Saxifragales > Crassulaceae > Kalanchoe > Kalanchoe fedtschenkoi. The sequence continues at coordinate 814,053 of NQLW01000032.1, read as the reverse complement.
TCCAAACCTTCGTAATATTTCTACAGCATACTTCTTTTGACTTCTAAACATTCCATCAGGCTTTTGTAACACTTCAAGACCAAGAAAATACCTCATTTTTCTGATATCAGTCATATCAAATTCACGCTTCATGGAGTTCCTAAAATCTACAATCATCAACTCATTATTTCCTGTAAAAATAAGATCATCAACATACAGATTTACAATCAAAATCCTGCCTCCTCCCTCAGATTTTATGAATAAAGTGTGATCGTAATCACACTTCTCAAAGCCTTCCTTCAAAAAATAAGCTTCTATGCGACTATACCATGCACGAGGTGCTTGCTTCAACCCGTAAAGGACCTTTCTTAACTTGTAGACTTTCTGTTCCTTCCCCTTTTTCACATATCCACAAGGCTGCTCTACGTATACATTCTCTTTTAGCTCACCATGTAAAAATGCAGACTTTACGTCTAGTTGATAAACAGTCCATTGTTTTTGAGCTGCAAGTGCAAGGACCAAACAAATTGTCTCCATGCGAGCCACTGGTGCAAAAACCTCATTATAATCTACTCCATATTCTTGTGCATACCCCTTCACTACAAGTCTGACCTTGTATTTGTTCACTTCTCCATTTTCATCATATTTAGTCTTATAAATCCACTTGACTCCCACTTTCTTTGATCCTTCAGGCAATTCCACCAATTCCCATGTACCATTCCTCTCTATTGCCTCCATTTCAACATCCATGGCATGTTTCCATTTCTCAATCTTCACAGCATCTTCAAAGTGAATAGGATCTGTTGTCACAAATAGAAGAAAATACGCTTCCTCGTCACCTTCAGAAAGTCCTTCTCCTGTCACATAGTCTCGCATCCATAATGGTGGCACTCTTCTTCTTTCTTCACCAGAACTTGTAGACCCTTCTTCAACTGATGAATTGGAATTATGATTTTCTTCATCATCAATATCAGAAGTCATTTCAGTGTCATTCTGCTCCAGTGTTATCTCTCCATCTAAGTGATTTTCCCATTCTAAATCGCATGCAATTTCAGCTTCATACTTTTTATCCTAGTCCCAACACTTGTCTTCTTCAAACACCACATCTCTACTGATTATAATCCTTTGTGAAATTGGATTATAAAGTCTGTATGCCTTAGACTCATCACTAACTCCAAGCAAAACACAACTGATGCTCTTATCATCTAACTTGCTTCTTGTACTATCAGGCACATGCACGTGAGATACACAACCAAAAACTCGAAAGTGCGTAACTGAAGGCTTACTTCCACTCCATACTTCCTCTAGAACTTGATTCTTTACCACCAATGTTGGACTCCGGTTTAAGACATGCACTGCCCAATTTACTGCTTCAGGCCAGAAAGTTTTAGGAATTTTCTTCCCTGAGAGCATGCTACGAACCATATTCATAATGGTTCTATTCTTTCGCTCCGCAACTCCATTTTGTTGAGGCGTGTAGGCTGCTGTTAACTGTCTTTGTATGCCATTTTCGTCACAAAAATTGTCAAATTCATGTGATGTAAATTCTCCACCTCTATCAGTACGCAAGTTTTTAATAGAAAAACTTAATTCCTTTTCAACGTGAATTTTAAATTTTTTGAAAGTAGTGAAGGCTTCAGATTTTTCTATTAAAAAATAAACCCATATTTTTCTACTAAAGTCATCAATAAAGGTGATAAAATACCTCTTTTTACTATTGAAGATGGGTGTTATTGGCCCGCAGATGTCAGCATGTATCAACTGTAGAACTTGTGATGCTCTCCAAGTGCTGCTTTTCGGAAATGGATCTCTGTGCTGCTTTCCTATCAGACAATCCATGCACAACTTTGATGGAGACATGAGTTGTGGTAGGCCATGCACCATTTCCTTCTGTTGAAGTGTCTTCAAGCCTTCAAAGTTCAAATGCCCATATCTGCAGTGCCAGAGTTGCACAAGATCTTCTATAATTGCACTAAAACAAGTAGATGGTAAAGGCTGACACACTGCACTAAACATAAACATTCTATTTGCAGACTTCTTGATTTCTAAAATCATGCCTCTTTCTGGATGATAGACTTTGCACTTCTCATGCTGAAACAGGAAAGAAAGCTCTTTCACTTAACAAGTTATTCCTCAGTTGCGGCACATAAAAGTTCCTGTAACGATCTGCACCACGTTGTTCACTTTCAATCTCACATTACCCTTTCCTGCAACCATCATACTAGTATTGTCTCCTAATTTCACTGTATCACTGAAATTTTCATCAATATCAGTGAAATAGTCTTTCTTCCCACACATGTGGTTGCTGCAGCCTGAATCAAGAAACCATGTGTCTGTTTTGGTAGGTGCATCTACCTCCATATAAGCCATCAACAACATCTCCTTGTGACTCTACATAATTCACCTTTTTGGCAGAACACTCTCACTGAAAATGCCCCAACTTGTGACACTTGAAGCATTCAATGGTAGATCTGTCAAAAGTTAGGCTGCCTCTCCCCCTTCCTTTTCCTCTTCCTCTGAAGCTTCCATTTCCACGACCTCTGCCTCCAAATTGTTCTCCAGACGAAATCTTCAAAGCCCTGAATGTCTTCTAGCAACGATTTCTTTTTCACACGCTGCTCATGTACAAGCAAACTACTTTGTAGTTCATCAATTGATAGGAGACTTGTATCTTTAGCCTCCTCAATAGCACACACGACATAGTTAAAATTCGGAGTCACTGATCGCAGAATTTTGGCGACCACTTCACCATCTCCCTTGCTCTCTCTGTTTGCCTTCATTTTGTTGACGATGGTAAGAGTTCTAACAAAATAATCGCTGACAGATTCTCCTTCTTTCTTTTCAAGAACTTCAAACTCTTTTCGTAGAGCTTGCAAATGTGACTGTTTCACCCTTGTTGCACCTTGATGTTTTTGCCTCATCGAATCCCATATGCTCTTAGATGTTTCTTTGTTGAGAATTGTTTCTAGAACAGAGCGATCTAGAGCCTGAAACAAATAATTCTTTGCCTTTAAATCTTTCAGCTTCTGCTCGATATTCTTCTTTTGCGCTTTTGTCAATGCACTTCCTTCTGCTGCTGCAGGGATTCCTGTTTCCACCACACTCCAGTATTCTTTTGATTGCAAGAAGTTCTCCATGAGCATTGCCCAATGATCATAATATCCATCAAACTTTGGTACAGCTGGTTGTACAAACGAACTCTCTGTAGCCATTTGTCAATGAACTCTCTCGTAGAAAACTGCTGTTTTCAATTCAATCAGGCCTCGTGTGAGGCTCTGATACCAAATGATAAGGATAACTTAACAACAGAAGAAAGAGAGAATAATCTGTTTATTGAATGTGAAAGTTGGCCCTTTTAATAGCCATACAAAACAGAAAACATCAGAAAATACACAATGAAAGGCTAACCAATTTTAGACTACTTCAAACACTAAGTCCCTAAGAAATAGGAGATTATTCTCTTAGCAATCTAACTGATATACGAAAAAATAGAACAGAACTTTCTAACAATTAGCAGGATTGATTTCCCTAATTGTGAATTGTGATGGCTTGATGCACAAATTAATCACTGAAGTTAAAAATCTAAGAGCATCAGTGTCATCACATGGATGACATGACCCGGACTGATTTTGCGTTCCAGCATATGGCGGCCTGCCGTGCAACTGAGCAAAGAGATCATAAATAAGATATGCCGCTGAGTCTCCAATATGGTGCAGTTAGCTTGATTTGTTCTTAAATTTGTGCGTCAAGTTGTTCAAGCCTCTCCCTGACCTCATAATTATTTTGGCATCCTTTGCTATACGATGATGGATCTGAACTGCCGAAATATTGCAATATGTATAATTTCACCTGACTTAAAATTAATGATTATTAGTGGAACATTGATCAAGCTGATTTGTTAAACATATATATCTGATGAGTGATTTGTGTTATTCAAATATAATCACAATGTGTCTGAGTCAATGACACTGGCCTTTTTATTTGTTTAGCAGGCGTTATAGAATTCAGTGGGAGGGATCAATTCTCCGGGCTTAGCCGCATGCAGAGTACTCCCTCTGTCCTCTTTTACATGTCACTTAACCGAATTTTTTTGTTCACTTTTACTTGTCACGTATCAATTTTCAATGTATATTTAATATCAACAACTACCTTAAAATGTCAAACATTAATCACTTCATTATCATAATCAATAAAAATACATTCATCACCAATAATCATCTACCAATTTTACTTTTTGCACGAACTTTTTTAAAAAATTATTAACCACCTACCTATTAAATTTGTTCAACCGCTAGCATTAACTTCACCTTAATCTACTCAAATTAACCTTAAACGACATGTATTAGAGGACGGAGGGAGTAATTCCAAGATTATATTTTAATATTAACGTCTTAGTTTATGTATGAAATAAATAAGTAGATTTGTGTGTAAAAACTACGTTATTTAATCATAAAATTAAATGATATATCATTGTATTAAAATAAATAAAATGATATATTTTCATATTTGACTCTAATTCCCAGCAGATTTTAATAAAATCAATTATATTTAGTAAATTAAATTTACTGATCTTAAACAACATCCTAACTTGTTTCGAATTTTTTTATCTTCGCACCTTTTTGACAGCAGTCGAATTGGAGGCCTCTTTTAATATTTTTTCCTTAAAATATAAGTTGTTGTGATAAATCAAGTCAAACCCAAAGATAAATTCAATGAAAAATGGCCGGCCAAGACTCATAAGAATAGAAATTACCAAATCATATTCTTTGGTAGAATGAAAGCAATAAAAAGTTAAATGTGAACTGCTTGAAGTTCTGGTTTGGACATGGTTATCAATGGATCCCCTAGGCTGCATCCAATAATATATGTCTCGAGCACGAGTACAAAAAATTTACATTTTAAATAAAGGGGAAAAACTCAAAAGGAACTACCACCGGTTACCCAATTGCGGTCAGAACTACCACGATTTTTAAAAAGGTGAGATGAAAAAAAAATTGAATTGATTTTCTAAAATAAAATTCATCATTATATTACAAAACTAATATTATTATAAGACATAGATTTATGCGTGAAAATTACGTCGTTTGGTTATCAAAAGACATCGTTTTCTTTATGTACGCAAAATGATATAATTTATTTTAATAACCAAACGACGTAATTATCGCATACAAATGTAAGTCTTACAATAATATTAATTTATGAATGTAATGGTAAATTTTATTTTGGAAAATCAATTTAAATTTTTTTCATCGTATCCTTTTTAGAAATCATAATAATTCTGAGTGTAATTATGTCTTTTAAATTTTATCCCTTAAATAAATACTCAATAATGGAGAAGGTAAGGTATCGCAGTCAAGAATCTAAACCAGGCCGACTATCTAGCTGAAAACTCCAATGCAATGTTAATAATGGACCCATAAATTAACAAACACCATATGCCCCTCTAAAGATTCCATAAGGCAAAAGCATCTTTGTAGCACAAGGAGACAACATAGGTCAAGCTACCTATCCTCACATTAAAACAAATCTGAACCTACCATGCTACTACAACCTGGTATATTTATATATATCAATCTCCAAGAACTTCGACATTCGTCCGAGTAAATTAATGAAGGGGTCAGTGTCGTGCGAGCGGGCTGTTGAGGCCCCGGCCAGCGCCGTGTGGAGCACCTACCGCGGCCTAGAGCTGGCGGTCGTGGTCAACAAGCTTCTCTCCGATGTTATCGGGGTGGTGGAACCGGTGGAAGGTGACGGGGGAGTTGGGACGATCATAAAAATCACTTTCGCCCCCGTGATGCCCGGTCCGGGATACATGAAGGAAGTGTTCACCAAGATGGACGACGAGGCGAGGGTGAAGGAGACCGAGACGGTCGAAGGAGGGTTCTTGGCTCTCGGGTTCAGCTTGTATAGGGTGCGGTTGGAGGTGCTCGAGAAGGGCGAGGCCACGTCTGTC
>NQLW01000032.1:788229-807310 GCA_002312845.1 Kalanchoe fedtschenkoi | reverse complement strand
GTTTTACTTAAAATTTTAAGAATTTGGATTTATAAGAATGACATAAGATACGTCCATAAAATCTTTTTTGATGATTTAATTGGGCACATAATATTATTGGAATGAGGAGATTTAAGCTAGTGCAATCAAATAAACTAGCAAATTTGTTGTTCAAAGTAGGTATCAAGTTAAAACATACAAAAGCTACACAAATGTATGTAAATAGAAATGTCTGAAGCTATATAAAAATATACTTGTTAACGATATATGGAAGCAACATAGGTGCAATCATGATTGATGTCTCAGGTTGTGAATTTGAATGGGTAGGTGCACAAACTAATCACTGAAACCGAGAGAGTGTCTTAGGAGCATTGGTGTCATCACGTGGGGACGCAGGCCAGGCTCTATAGTGAGGACCATATGGGCGGTGGTCTAGGGCCCTAATCTGACAGGGGCCCATATTGTGCAGCGTCACCGAAACACCTTTGCTTCCCTTTCGGTCATCAAGAATCATCCTCCAAAACCATAATAAATTGGCAGCCGCACTCACCACTCCATCTACGATTCCAGTGTCACTGATTCCTCAAGCTATGCTACTCTCTCTACATTACTTTCACTGGTCGCTCATCTGAATTTTTTTTTTCTTTAGATGTTAGTTTCATCACTGGCTATGTTATTACTTCCATCCCAGTAGATAATTGCATCTGTTATCAGATAAATGCAGTTTCTTCCAGTTGTTTGATCTATTGTTCTTTTATGTATGTGTGAATGAGAAATCGGTTGTTAAGAGTTCTTGTTTCTACTTTATTTGCTCTGGTCATAGGTCCAATGAAGGAGCTGTTGCATGCCACCACCAACTAGCCAACAAATTCAGTGTACACAGCATAGTTATTAAAACTGGACCGGAAGTTGAACCGATCATGCCTCCGGTTCCCGGTTCACCTGTTGGACCGATGGTTTATTGAGATAAAATTGTTATATTTTCAAAGTTGAATGATGTGTAACAGTATAATTTAGGTGGTGGAGTGTTGAAAGCTTTTTCGTAGGATGAAATGGGCTTAGGTTTGATTCCCACTAAATCAGCAGAGACAAAGGTTCAGACTTTGGAGATGGGGTGGAGGACTGTGTGATTGCGCGTCCCACAATTGATCAGCAGATAAAAAACAACACAGAAACAAATGCAAAGGCAATTGATGATTGATCGAATTAGATGAAGAGGCTACAGTGAGTTGCGAGTTGGGAACTAAGAATTGATTTTGGGGATTGGATGGTGGAAGATATTTCTAGGGTTTTTTCGCTAGTGACACGTCATGACATATGAAGGGGCCCATTTATTCTATTTCGCCCAGGGCCCATGAAATGTCAGGATCGGCCCTGCATGGACGAGATGGTCCATGCCACTCTGGCGTTCCACTATATGGCGTCCTTCCGTACTATTGAGCAGAGATCATATATAAATAAGATATAACGCTGAATCTCTAATATAGTGTGATTAGATTGAGCTTATTTTTGAATTTGTTCCTCAAGCCGTTCAAGATTCTCATTAACCTTATCACTATTATGGCGTCTTCGCTATAAGATGATGGACCTAAAATGCTGCAATATTGCGACATTTATAAGTTCGCTTGACTCTCGAGACCTTTGAATTCATTCTCACTATCATCAGAGGTTCCATTAATCAGCAGGCCCAAAATTGTATCTCGTGCTGAATCGGATGCAGTGATGCGAAGGCTGGATCTTCTACTTTACAGGCCTCCAAGACCGTTTGCATCACTTCTTAGATTGTGGTGAAAGGATTAAATTAAATATTAATCAGTGAAAAATATTGAACAAACTGATTTGTTAAACATATAAATGATAAGTGAATTATGTTACTCACAGATAATCGCAATGTGTGTCTGAGTCAACAACATTGATTTTCTTATTCCACTCCTACAAAATTTTCTTTTTACAACACTTTCATTTACCACGCTTTACTCTTTTACAATGTTTCTTATAACCAAGCATGGTAATTGATTTCGGAATAGTTTATCATGCTTAAAGTATAAAGCTTAGTAAAATATATGACATTATTACCACGCTTCAAAGCCTGAAACGTGGTTATAGGTTTTCACCAAAACAGCTATGCTTTGAGAGGGAACTTATTACTGCTTCGTAACTTGAAGCTTGATAATTGGTATCCATTAAAATGGCCGCGCTTTGGGAGGTAAACTATTATCACGCTTCAAGATTGAAGCGTGGTAATATGATTCCACGAAAACGTCTACGCTTTGGAAGGAAATCTATTACCTCGCTTCGAACTATGAAACGTGTTAGTAGGTTTTCATTTTTTTACCGCGCTTTAAACACTTAAGTGTGGTAAAAATTTAGTTTCATTTTATTTTTTTAATTTGTCACTTTTATATAATAAATAATCTATTCTATAAATAAAATAATAATTAAATTTATTAAAAAAATTATATTGAAATTAAAAATATAATTGCAACTATTAAATTCAAAACTATAGAACTTGAAACTTAATTCTCCACACTCTAACCCATTATATAGTTTTTGAAGTTGATAGTTTTACTTTTAAGTCACAAATTATTGCAACTATATGGTTTTACCTGTGAAATAAAAGATGATAAATCAGCTATAAATTAGAGGATTTAGGCTCACTCTTCACAAATTCGTACACATAAGAGCAAGAGAGGTATTTTTCTATTCTGATTTAGATCACCATGAGACTAAGCTTTTTTTCTACCACTCTAGTTTTACATTGATAATAAATTTTGTAATTGTATTATTATAATTTGTACTGAGTAGTCATCTTTATTCTAGGATACTACGAATCCTATTTTGTTTAGTTTGTAGACTTGTATTCATGTGAAATACATATATGTATGTCAAGTGTATGATTATTTATCTTATTATTCTTACATATTGTTTTAAGAATTTTCATGTGTAGTATTTCAGAGTTTAAATATGTATGATAGATGAACTAAACTTAGAATTAATTTTACTACGTATACCCTCTAGGATAGAATGCTCCACGCAACGAAGATTAGATCGGAATGTGTTAGATATTTCACCTAGTTGTAGTCAGTATCCCTAGACAACCGAAGACTAGAATCGGTAGCTTGTCTAGGAATATTGAGTAATTTATTTATCATGTGACTTGATTGTGTGTTTAAGAATTATTATTATAATCATCATTTGACTAGAATTTATGAGATGTGAATAGGAGTGTAATGGTTCGATTAGGTACGGTTTTACTTAAAAATTTGAACCAAATCATTATTCATCAGTTCAAATATTTTTAAACCGAACTGAACCGAGAGTTTCAAAAACTAAATTGAATCAAATCGGCTAGTTCGGTTTGATTTCGATTCAATTTGGTCATAAAAAAAGCTTTAATGCCTAATTTAATTAACCCGTAAAAGTAATTTCTAATGTTAAACATACAACCAAATAACAAAAAAATTGAGAATAACACATAATAAAAATAACAAAATGGTCTGATCAAGTACACTATTGACAATATTAAATTACATAATTTGAATAGAAAAAACACATCAAATAAAATGTGGTCTTTACAAGAATCAGCAGTCTTTTTTTCTTTAAAAATGATCATAATTCACCAATAACTTTTCTTCTTCATTACACAAATTTTTTTTCTTCTAAAGGTATCTTCGCTTGCCTAAATAATGCAAACCAATTTGTTAGGTTAGATACTAACATCCAATACCAACACACCAGTAGCAAGAAAGAACCAGCAAGATTAACTTGAAAATTGCAAGATTATATCTTAGTGAAGTGATCCCCAAAAAAAATGGTGAGCTGAAGTAAGAAACTGAAATGGCGAGCTACAGAAAACTGAAAGGATGAGCTGCAGTAAACAAACAAAAAAATATGCGTTAAGATTGAACATAACAAAAGCTAGCCAATTTACATCTCTAGTAATCATTGTTCAATAACGCGAATTTGGACACATATCTGACGGCTTTCTACATACTTCTTCTCCAATCATTGATTATGTTAAATTTTCAAACAAAGTAAGAACTGGAATTCACCATTTTTTTGACAATGTCAATCCACATCATCAATATCATCAATCATGCTTACTTCCTGTGAACTCCTCAATACAAACCGCTTCATGAGCTTCAACAACTACAAAACACATAGGAAAGATTGCATCTACGGCGGAAGCAACAGCTACAATCATCAGCAATCCCATTTCTAGTAGCTAGATAAGGTGTTACATAGTTTTACCACATTTAGTATCACACACATGAAACCAACAAATCCACATGCAACAATTCCCAAAAATCCCAAAAATCAACCCAAAAATTTTACAAGCTTTCACATCCCAACATTCTACAGTCTTCACTGTTCACCACCATTCAACGAATCAGCCCCAAAGAAGAGAAAAAAACCCTAATACATACATTTGACAGAGTTTGAAAACAAGCCAAAATCAGTTTACTAATTTGCGGCCTCATACTGGACTCATCGGTGGTAGGGGAGAGCATTATTCAAATAAAATCAATTTACTGAACCGAACAAGATAAACCGAATTATTTCAATTCGGTTAAATCGGTGTGATTCGGTTAATTCGGTTAAAACCGAAGGGTAATTCAGTTACTTATTTTCAGTTAAGGGAATAAAATTATTTTTTTCGGTTAACCATTTTAACCGATTTTACCAAATAAATGTATATGCTAATAAAATCATAAATTATGTCCAGCCTATTTGCTAAATAACAGACAGCCAAAACCCACTAAACAAACCCTACATTGCTACAAATAAATACATCTCATTCTTCCAAACCCTCACTTCTCTATGCCTCTCATATCTGTCACTCACCATCACCTACAACGAAACTCTAACTTCTCTTCCGCGCAGCCCACATCCACACAGCTGCATTCCGCGCTGCTGCAGCACAACCGCACGACCACAGTCCACATAGCCACAACCCGCAGTCGTATGAACCCAGTCCGCAGCCGCATTTCAGTAGCGTTCCTCTTCCTCCATAACTTAAGTCCGTCGCCGCCCGTTTAAATCTCGACAAGAGCCCCAGCCAGAGCAGCACCATCGAATCCAGCTCGCCGCCGCTTGGTCTCCACCCGGGGCAGCCGATCCGCCCCGTCGGCGTCGAGTTTCAGTTTCAGCCATTGTCTCCGTATAGTCCGCGACATCATCACCGGCCGCTTGTCGGGCATAAAACCAACATCTTTCATTAATTTTGGTTCGATTCGGTTAACCATAAAATTTACTGAATACCGATTAACCAAAAATTTTGATTAATTGAGTATTTCGGTTCGGTTATCGGTTATGATAAATTTGAATCGGTTAATTCGGTTGGTTAACCAAATTTCTAATTCAGTTCGATTTTAACCGAATACTCTCCCCTACGTCATCCGTGTTGATTTTGTACAAAATACTTTCGTATCTCATCTCACTCTTGGACGTCAAGCTTATCAAGCTCCCGATGTGTGAGTGGGCGAAAAAGAGTGCAGCCGGAGACTACACCGAGTCTGAGTGATCAATATATGGAAAATGGCGATGAAGCTTCGTTGGTGGCCAGCCAAAGAATTTTATTAACGGCGAGAAGGAGAGACATGGAGAGAAAAGGGAAAGGAAAATGAAGCGGAAGGCCGGGGAGGTGGAGTTGTGATTTGTGAGTGGCGATGAAAAATTTCTATGATTGTAGAATTTAATCAGAATTTTGATGGGTTGGACTGTGTGGGATACTTGGATCGATTATAATTAGATGCTCTACCGTTCGGTTTGGTTCGACTAGATTTAAATTTGAAAATTTCAAACCAAACCGAATCGATTGGTTTTTTTAAAAATCATAAACTGTGACCGCCCAATTGATTAAAAAAGTCGAACCAAATTGATCGGTTCGGTTCGGTTTGGTTCAATTCAATTTATTCGGTTTTTTGATTTCACCTTTCACCCATAGCTGTGAAGAATATATTGGTGAGGCAACGCAACATAGGTTATGAAATCAATTATATTTAATAATTTATTACGTCGAAACACCCAGAAGTTGAACTCACAATAATTATATCAAATAATTGAAATTGTATGATATGTTGTGGATGATAATTTGCGCTTCAATGATAAAATTAGAGTTTTTATGCAACTTAGGTGGAGTAAAAATCATAGGAGACCTTTTTTATCTGCATTTTTTGTGGAGTAGAATTAATTTAGACCAAATCAATCAATTAGGATTACTAATTAAATGCAAGCGACAACACCAACAAAATAATATAAATAACCATTCACATATTCGAAGAACAAAAAATATGCGTGTCTGCTATTAATGTGTGCATTACAACACCAACAAAAATAACCATTCACATATATGAAGAACAAAATATAAGTATTTATTAATGTGTGCATTACAATTACTTAATCAGAATACCGACTTAATAATTTTATTGTGAAACACAAAACAAAGACACAATACAAATAGCCATGATCGCCACTGACACACCATAAAAACAAGGGCTCACAGTGATGCCCTCATAGTAACTCATTACGGAGCGAAGAGTTAATAAGCAGATGGTGCATCTTCTTCAAATAGTGACAGAATTCACGAGAAGTGGAATTATTTTATCTTCCATGAACTTGGAGGGAAGAGTCATACTATCTCCATCTTTGTATAACACATCTATAAGTCGAGCAAAGTTGAGCATCCGTTCAAGGACTGGGAAAGGGTAGGCTGTAGGTTTCAGGCATCCCTCGTTGAGGACCATCCAAGCATTTGATATCTCTTTGCTGAGCTCTTTGCACGCATCTTCTTTGTTCACCTTATATTGATTCATGTAGCAATGCACAGCTGACGGAATATGCTCCCTCTGTTGCTCAAACTACATACAAATTACATTTATAAGAGCTCAAACTTACAGTCTCGTGTGACAAATAGAAAGACTGAATTCGCCTCTTTAATGACGTGTGTGTTATTAACTGATTACCTCATGTGTGACTATGTCATCCTGAAACCTGCCAACAAGTTGACAAGCAATTACCATGTCAGGCTCACTTGCAAACCAGTCAAAGGCCGCCTTTGTCACAATATCGGACATTCCAGCCAATGCATATATGAGCAAAGTGGAGATGGCAGAAGATGGAAACGCCACTCGCCTGTACTCCTCCATGGTAGGAATGCATTTTTTCTCAAGCCATAAAAACTCTTCGAAATAACTCTTGGCGGCAATCTTCATCTGAACACAATAATAATGGCAATATATATCATGTTTTCATGTGGTTTAGGTTTGAGCAGTTGTGGATGTCATGTAAATATGCTGATATCGTCACGAAGTGAGGAATACTACACTAAATAGTTACCCATTCTATCAGGTAGGGCATCCGGTATGACCTTCCTTCTTTAGCCAAGTCGTCTTCTATCTCGGCATAAAAATCAAGAAGAATCTCACACAGTGCTCTTGCATAATCAGGAATTTGCTCAAACATGCTTTTGTCACCTCTGCAACCATGTCAAAATGGGACTTGTGTCACAGTTACAAACATGTATAGCAAACCCTAAACTACTCTCCGTTAATAGCCAGCTTTGACAATAATATTAAAGTTGTTGCACCTGTTGATGGATTCAGTGAGTAATGGTAGCTCATCAGCTGTGCCATATGCATCGTAAGTATCGTCCATGATAGTAATCAAAGCAGTTAGTTTAGTGAATATCTTTCTAGCAAGACTATACTTTGGCTCATAGTATATGGCCAGGGCCCACATATACGACTCCACCAGCCGAACCCTTGCATAGTGAAACTTGGAGGCCATATCAAGATTGTTCCATTGCCTGGACACACATAACACGATGCATAATTATTAAGTGATGGAGGCATGATGTTCAGTAACCAATGTATATACATGTTTGAAACAAGGGGTTTCTCACTTTGATAAATCGCTTAGCTCCTGTTGATGATGTTTCTGGAGGACATTGAAGTGAAGCTTTGCAAGCCTTAGTAAAGTTGTGTCATGAGATTCGTCTTCTTGGTAAGTGGTGATGTAATTCCTTGCTCGATGCCATGGTATGTCCTTGTGGATGGATTGTCTGAGAGCATTGTTTACTTGAGCTCTAAGGCGTGGGCTCAAGTCAGCTGCCATGGATTGAAGGCGAGCGACACATCCAGCCAAGGCTTCTTCATCAAGTACGCCTGCATCTGCATGCACTCGAAGCTGCGCAGCTTCAAAAAAGCTCAGCATGCCCTGCACATCACTTTGGAAACCCTCCTTTAGGGCACCGTCTTCGCCTATAAACTTCTTGAATATACCTGCACCGTAAATGGTATGGAGTTTAAATTGGCATTGTTGTACTATGTGTGAAGTTTATGCAATATCCAATCCGAATGCCCTACTACTTACTTGATGATATATTATAGCCTTGTTGCCTTAGTAGTCTAAAATGCAAAGAAGTATAATATAAATTATATCCTTCAACATCCACATTCTCGAGCATGAACTGCAGCGCTTGCTCGATTTCGTTCTCGAATCGGTAGCCCAAACCTAATAGTTGAATAGCATCAATCTTTGTAAGTTGCTGCAACGGCTTCGCAGCTAAGAGTTGCAAGTTCTCCTTCACTTCCGATTCAAGTCCTTCAATTTGGTGCCACTCGTTACTCAGATCAGCATCCTGTGAACAAATGGATCACGTCAAGTGTTTATAAAACCACAATCTGCTAGCTAGAAATGATACAAAAATGTTCACATTCCGCAGTTATAATCACATAAACATCCTGAAATGCAATATTTTCTCTTTAAATGTTTGCGTTGAACATACATTTCTCGAGTACTTTGTAAAATAGTCATTCCATTTACTAGGAGGAAAATCTGCACAATTGCGGACATGCCCGGTATCCTTTCTAGTGGAGGAAGAAGGTGGTGCTTTGGGTGATGCAAGAAGTGGGGTTGAGGAAAACTTCGAAGGCATAGGGGCTGCCATTTTTTTGTGGATTTATTATATGCTTAGATGAACTTGTTTCGACCTAAGAAGAATCAGCAAGGCTTTTAAAGAGCACAACATTTGGTTTGCACTATTAAAGAACAAATGATACTGTGGTGTGAAACTGTGAATACAAACTGTACATTTCCCTTAAACCTAACTCACCCAGACAAGCGTATACACGTCCGAAGTCTATACTACTACAGGTTTGGTTTTCTGTGTAACCTAGTTTTATACTCTCTCTATCTTCTTTTACATATCACTTAACCGATTTTTTTTGTCCATTTTTATTTGTCACTTAACATTTTTCAATTTGTATTTAATATCAACAATTACCTTAAAAAGTCAAAGATTAATAATTTTATTATCATAATCAATAAAAAGTAATTATGCACTAGTCATAATCCATTAATTCTACTTTTTACATAAAATTTTAAAAATATACATTAAATTTTTACCTATTAAATTCGCTTAACCGCTAGTATTAAATATTACCTTAATATACTCAATTTAACCTTAAATGACATGTATATCAGAGCGGAGGGAGTATTTTTTTTTTTAGGAGATAATGCTGACACTGGAAATCAACTGAGGGTGAATCAGTGGTTAGGGGAGAGCACATCGATTTTTTGGGTCCATGAACTGAAAAATTAATAAATAAGATAGATACGGAAGAGTTTGGCTCATTTAGGCCAAATGCCATATCTCCAGCGACTAACCTTTCCTGATTTACTATCAACAGCAACTAATCGACTAACTTTTGGAAGTTGGAACAATAAATTTGTGTCACTAGCAGCCTGTAAATGCATCTATATTTAGGGTACAATGGGCTACTCATTAGTGACTTTTTTCGTAGAGCAGGTAGTTGATTCATATGCTCTTTAATTACCTTGTTTTTAACCTATATGTAAGGGCATCACGTATAGGCCTTAGTCCCTGTTTGGTAGCATGTATATTAACAAATGGATAGGATAATTAATATCAATGTAGCACGTTTGGTTCACTATTAGGATAAGTATTATTAATCCCTAATATACATTTTACTCTTTGATATCAGGATTAGTAATCCCTGCAAACTAGGTGGGATAATTAATCCCGTTACAAATAATATTCCCTAATCCCATACTACCTACCAAACGCGTGGCCTTATGGTAGAGTTTGAGCTAGAGTAAAAGCCCACTTTAAATTATATTTTCTTGATGGAAGGGATATGAATGTCTTTGATTCGATAACACGGGGAATTCAACAATACCCTAGGTGGATTGTCCAACAAAAATTCGACATTGAAATAATTGATGTAAAAAAAATTTAAAATTTATTATTTCAATCAAGAGAACTAGTAACTTTTTCAATAGTTAAAAGTTACAGTGACCGTAAATGCTATTTCTATATAAAAGTGTGACGGTGCCTTAATATGATCAGGCTGCACGTGGATAGTTAAAAATCATGATTTCCATGTACACAACAGTTCATGGTAGCTTTCTGAAATAAATATTACTGTATCTAACATGTTTATTGCTAACTAATTTCTTATATTGAGGAGTCATTTTTGGATAGATACGTGGTTGATATGGATCAACCATTAAGGAGCTGTCATGTAACAATTTGATTAATCGTGTGACATGTTAAAAGGTCAAATTTTTTTATACAATCAATGAATGTATGCCACATGTTATATTGACTTTTCAACGCGTCATATGAAAGTTCTCCAATAATTATGTCCATGATCCACGTGATGGAGCATGTTCATCCAAATATATAGGGTTTTTGGTGGAGTAGAATAAAATAGCTAGGTAGTTGACTCATCTACTACCCTATTTATAAAGGCGTCCACATTAATTTAGGGTTTTTGGTAGATGGCATTTATTTCCATGTTTCACTTTGAGCATTTATCACGTTAGACTACCGTGATAAATACTTCCTTCATCCTCTAATACATGTTCTTTAAGATTAATTTGAGTAGATTAATGTGAAGTTAATGCTAGCGGTTAAACAAATTTAATAAGTAGGTGGTCAATATTTTTTTGAAAAAGTTCGTGCAAAAAGTAAAATTGATTGATGATTACTGATGAAGAATGTATTTTTTATTGATTCTGATAATAAAGTGATTAATGTTTGACATTTTAAGGTAATTGTTGATATTAAATACACATTGAAAATTATTAAGTGACAAGTAAAAGTGAATGTAAAATTTCGGTTAAGTGACATGTAAAAGAGGACAGATGGAGTATTATTTAGCTAAATGGTATGAGTATCAATATGGTAATAGATGCACCATCTTTTATCACGTTTGATAATAAAAGTGATAATATGGTACATATATTATCATATTTTTTATTTTAAAGTGTAGTAATAGGTCACCATCAATCGACACATTTTAAAGTATAAACGTGATAATATGTAAGTTTTTTTTAGAAAATATATTTTATCATACTTTAATCTTTTAGGCATTCCATATTTTTTAAAATTATACTTATTTTATTTTTAAAATTTAATATTTCAATGATTTGTTTTTGTTTTTTTTCCATCATATCAATTGCATTTGTGTTTCAACTATATAATATGTTTTGATACAAATAATTTAAAACATAAACTATATATAAGTATTGATAGATAAAACTTCAAATATGTGAAATATTTGATACAATATATCACAAATAAACCAAAAGTACATAAAAAAATAATACAATAGTAGCTAGCCCACTAAACCGCTTGCTACACTCATTTAATGGACATCCACAACATGGAGCACAATCTCCTCTTTAATCAAGTCACTGTCTGAATCTGGATGAAGTCTTGAGATCTACACTAAAGAACTGAAACATATTACAATTATTATTTACAAAAATCAAGTGTTAGTGGTATTAAAAATAAAATTTATTGATAGTGAAATTTATTTATAACTGCTGAAGCCAAATCATGCTCTGTCTGATCAATCATATAACCTCTTGATGATTTGTCGCATTGTTTCTACACATGTATTACCCACACAACTTCAATATATATTTGGCTATCAACTATTCAAATATTTACTATCAGTTTATCAATTTGTATTTGGTAAGTATGTTACTTCTAAAAAACAGATTAAATAAAGCATACCTTCACCAACTCCATGTGATCAATGTCTCATACCCATGAACTCATTCCATCACATAAGTCCTCTAAAGTAATTACAAATTAAAGTCACATTATCAGTTTTTTTGTGGGTCAATTATTCTCCGAAAGAGATTCGAAAAAATTCCGCAAAAGAAACAGTCGGATTGAAAGTTAAGCTCTAAAAAAACCCTCAATTATATCGCTGAAAATATATTTTCGGCCAATTTTGCGTCCTTTTTCGAACTTTTTCAGAATTACGATAAGAAGAATAAAAAAATATAAAAATAGAGAACCACTAGTGGATCTCTTTCAAAGGTTTTGGCCTGACAACGTAAAAATGGTCTGAAACAATATGATTAATTTTAAATATACTTATCTACAAAATTATTTGAACAAGTCCAAAAATAAAAAAATTTGGACTGTTTCAAAAATAGTTAGAAAAAGATCCGACAAATATATCCGGAATTTTCAAATTGTACGAAAAAGTTCGGAATTAACCATCAAATTGTACACCCGCATTAAATCCACGAGTCTGAAAAAATAAATCCCAAAAAATACCGACAATGGTTAGAAACAGGTCCAAAAAAGACCCGTCCTACCTAGGGTTAGGTTTTTTTAACCCTAACAGATCATTGTGAGGGTATTTGGATACAAACATGAATATTTATTACTTTATATTAAATTATACTTTATACATTTTGCCTTTTGTAATTTTAAATATTTTTCATTTTAATTTTATTATTTTATTTATTGAAGGTCAATATATTCAAGAAATTATGAATTATATTTAAAAATAAAATTTGCGTGAGACATAGGTTTCGAGCCTGAGATCAAGGAACGTTATTTTGGCACTACTTGTTCCAGATGTGTTATGAGAGTTAATAGCTAATTATTAGTACAAAATTAACTAATTTTGTAACAACATATACAGTGTTTATAGGCTATAAAAACATCGCATAAGTGTTTCTTCTCACTTTATACAATGTTTTTAGCTTATAAACGTCATATAAAGTAAGGAGAAACACTTATACAGCGTTTGTAGCCTACAAACACAGTATAAATTAATCATCATCTTCACAAATTGAAACCAACTCAGCAACCCTAACATAACGAGCACTGCTGCAGCAAACGAGCAACTACCCCTTTGGAGCACAACTTTGTGTTGAAATTTGTTAGTTAGGTAATATGATACTTTCTTCATAAAATACATTTATATGTATCTTATTTAGATTGAAAATTGTGTATACATATTTGGAATGAATTATGTTAGATTGAAAAAGTATTATTTCATGCTCATAAATAATACGAATGTAAAGTTATGTATTTTTCGTTTACTGTTTTTTGTCGCTAAGTTATTTATTTGTGTCTAATTGCATTTTTTTGTCATTATATTTTTCTTTTTGTTTATCGTATATGAGCTTAGTCATTTCTTCTTCAAAGTTGTGAGAATGACATAATATCAACCTATTATTGTGTATATAACGCACACAGTGTCGAGCAGTGATGAACATGAGATGTATGGTCGGCGACATTGCGGCGCATCTAAAGAGCAAGGAAAGAAAGGACGCGGAAAAATGAAAATGTCGAAAATAGTTAAGATACGGTCGAACAGAAAGCGTCTTCACATCACATGGGACAAAAAAGATTAACCGCAATGAGAGCATGGAAAATTATTCATGAGTGAACTCGGATTGAATGTGACGAAAATGACGGCACATAGAGATTGGTGGAAAGTAAAATAAAATAAAATGCGTACATTTGAGACGCAATGATGGTAAATTTTTATTATGTTCAAAATCTAAATTGTTGTATTTTTTATGAAACTGCTAATAAGTTAATTTCATTTTTTATTTTTAGAAATCATTCACTGGAATTGAACATCACAAGGAGCAAGAATTGAAAAAAGTCGGAAAGACGAGGAGAGATTGGTTATAGAGACTCAACATTAGGTACATCAAAAATGAGGAGGGCTCGTTCGAGGATTACAACTTTATCGATCAAGAGGTTGATTTTCTTTTATAAATTTAATTTATATAAACGTTTTAATGTTATTTTTCATTTTGAAGTGTATTTTTTATTAATAATTAGGAATGGAAAGAATTTGTAAAGAGGAAAAATGCGAAATATTTTCGTAAAGAATCAGCTGAACAGAGTGTGCGTGCTAGAAGTAATGTATACTCACACACAATGGGTAGGGCAGGATACAAATTGGCAGAGCATCGTCTTCAAGAACAGCTACTAGCCGAAGGAATGCCTGAAGAGGAGGTGATGAGACGTGACTGATCAGTCGGAGACCTAGATGTACGGCCGAGTCAAATATAGAAGCACTTAAGTTACACCCCAAGTTGGTGAAGGTGTAAGTTTGTGATTTTTTTATTTAATTTTTGAAATGTAATTTAATTTATTATATTAATTATTATAATAATTTATTATATTTTACAGGAGGAGTTGAAAGATCAGCAGAGTCAGGGCTTATTTAAGCTGAATGAGAATAGAGATATCTTGACTGAGGCTTAACCTGACCGCCCTGGTCGAGTTCGTGGTAAAGGGAAGCATGTCATTCTTTCCAAATACTTTAAGGTGAAGAAACTGACAAAAAATTATAAGTATTTTGGAGATGAAGAGCAAATGCGTGCACATGTCATGTTGCAGTCCAGCTTTGGTACCAGAGGCCAGCCGGGTGATGATCTGTATCGGTCGTCAGTGGACCTCAACAATCAGTATATCATATATGTGGTCAGAAAGATATAGGAATTAGCTCCCCTAGCAAATTTCGGATTCCTCACCACACCAGATCCGTATAACGATACTTCTCATGTATTTATATTTATCATAATATTTAATTGTGTATTATTAAGAGTTAAAACAATAATATTATTTTTTGATAGACGGGAAAGAGATGTCTCCTAAGCGTTAATATCGGACATCTGCCATCCAACTATGATAAAGCATGCGCCATTGGAAGAATTCTGTCAGGGAAGATGGTCGACTATTACTTGGTTGATCTGATGAACGCTAAGGTGTTCATCGAGATGGTTATAATGGAAGATGTCGTGCTTCTCGTTCCAAATATCATTTTGGTCATATTTTGCTGCCTCTGGTGTTGACGAATATTGTTGTCTGGCCTAAAGGTCTTATCAGCTTCAATAATGAAGTAAGTATTTAAGTTAATTTTTATTAATATTTTTCTCATTTGATTTAAAAATTCATCTAATTAATTTTATGATCAATTGTGTTAGGCAATAGATCAACACATGTCGCAATGGTTGGCATCTCAGAGAAAAGCTGGAGACAAGTTTAGCGGGACAACCCATGCATTAGAGGAGTTGAGGGGCATTGGCGAGGGGGATGACTCCTACTATCTCCATATTGATTTATGTGGGCGCTGATATATTGAGAGCAGACTTCATGGCAGAATTTCAGAGAGACACCATTGAAGATCTATAGGAGATAGAGCTCGCTGACGTAGTCATTGTGCTTACGTATATCAGGTGTCTTCTTTTTACATAATTTTAAAATTTAAGTTTAATATATTGTATAAAATATTACTAATATGATTACCATTTCCTATAGTTGGTTATGGTCATGGATAAAAAAACATGCGCAACCGGACTTGAAATTTGAGTTTTTGAACCCGAACTTCACCTCAGGTGGTGGAGTTCCAAATGATCTAGCGTAGAGGTGTGAGATGCTGTCCATGAGGATGAGAGTGCCAAGCTGCGATGAGTATATATGGTACTTCCTTCCATACGTCAACATTAAGAAGTAATGATTTTTATTTAAATTGTTATATGTTCTTGTATTTTAAGTAATTAAAATTTATGTATTTATCACACAATGTTGCTTGTTTTTATAGGTTTTATTGGACCTTGAAAATCATATTCGCGAGGCAGAATATTGTGTGCCAATTGGACAACATATCTTTAGAACTTAAGGGTGAGATGTCAGACATGGTACATATGATGGATTGTGGTAAGTGACGCTATTTGATTTTTCAAATGAAATATATGTAATTTGTTACTAAATTTTATACTTATTTAAGTTATTTGAGTTTGTGGAGGCTTGCGTCAATACTATGAAGCTGGTGGCACTCTATATCCTGGGTGCCGGAGCATCACAGAATGAAAAGTGCTATTTGTATGTATTTCTCGCTTTAAATGATATTTTTATTTTTATTTTATATTATAATGTTGTATTACAATATTCTTAAATATGTTTTCATATTTTATGTAGGTTCCACAGTAGGCAGCCCATAAAGTATAATGCGGGTTATGTCATGCAATTTATGTATGACATAATACCGCATATATAGCAATCTCCAAATTTTCATATAGAAGACCTTCAAGTTGTAAGTCTAGTTTTAACTATATAAAATTATTGAAGTTTATTTTATATAACATTGTTAAGATAATTTTTATGACTATGTATAGATTGTCCCATTCAGTCGTCAAGATGTGGTGGCTCGAATCGCATTAGAGAATATTAGTGGGTTCAGACGGTTTTTAATATTGACAAATAAGTTATGAACAAAATTTTATTTGTGTAACTTTAAATATTAAAATATTTTATTATAATTTTGAATTATGTCAAAAATATCTTTATTTAATATTATGAAATTAATTTTTTGCTATTCATGTATGTATTCATAATAAATAATTAATAATTAAATTCACATTTTTTATTTTCAATTAATTCATAAAATTGATTATATTCAATTAATTAAAATAATAAATTTGATTTTACATAAAAATACAATTAAAAACGTTGTATAAACTCTACACTTTATATGACATTTATATATTACAAACTCGAGCATGAACTGCGGCGCTTGCTCGATTTCTTTGTAGCCCAAACCTAATAATTGAATAGCATCAAATCTTTGTAAGTAGCTGCAACGGCTTCTCAGCCAAGAGTTGCAATTTCTCCTTCACATCCGATTCATGTCCTTCAATTTGGTGCCACTCGTTACTCAGATCAGCATCCTTTGAACAAATGGATCTCACCAAGTGTTTATAAAACCTGCTAGCTAGAAATGATGCAAAAAATGTTCACATTCCACAGTAATCACATATAAACATCCTGAAATGCAGTCTCTTTAAATTTTTGCATAGAACCCACATTTCTGGAGTGCTTTGTAAAATAGTCATTCCATTTACTAGGAGGAGCCGGTATCCCTTCTAGTGGAGGAAGGAGGAACTTTGGTTGATGCAAGAAGTGGGGTTGAGAAAAACTCTTAAGGCATAGGGGCAACCATTTTTTGTGGATTTATGATGCTTGGGATGAACTTGTTTTCAACCTGAGAAGAACCAACAAGGTTTTTAAAGAGCACATTAGGTTTGCTCTATTAATGAACAAATGATACAGTCGTGTGAGAACATCAATTTTTCGGATCAAAACTTATCCTGATTTACTATCAACAACGACTAATCGATCAACTTTGAAACAATTTATTTGTGTCACTCTTTATCTGTGCTTGATAACAAGCACCCTAAAACCTGCACAACATCGATGACAACAAATTAATTTGTATTAGCACAACATCGACCACAACAGAATTGTATGCCTACACATTTAGGGTACTTTCAGGGAATATGCGATTCCTATCGAAGGTGATGGTCCTTTTTCGTAACCTAAAATTTAGACAACGGTAAAAAAGGTATTATGCTACATTTTTGGGATTACATAAAGTCGTTTTAGATGTTGTGTATTTTTGTAATACTTTCATATATCAAAAGGGACGATAAAACAAAGTTTTTAGGACCAACTCCTTGTTAGAAGGCAAACGTTGAATAAATAATGATACAAAATTTGTTTAAAGAGCGAGGAAATTCTTGATGTTCTAAAAGGGCAAAAAGTTAGATAAACAATATTGAATGAGGATTAAAGAGTGCTTTCATTTAAAATCAAGTAGGTGGAAAATCAAAATGAGGATTTTTTACTTTTCTATCCTTATCTCATCTCTCAAATTTTCTCTAAAAATAATTGAGATATAGTTCATTCAGGGGAGGAATCCGTTGAGAATTTCCTTAAGTTAAAAATCATTGTGGACAATTCTGGACCAATAATTATTTACATGAAACAAAAGTGTATTAATTATATGATTTCCTTTTAAGTTTATTTATTATTCTTTATTAATCATATGAGATTCATTTTTTATTTATTATGAAACAGATTTACTTGCCATTTTGAGATTTCATTTTTATTTGATTTACCGGATTTTTTTTATCTAGATTCTTTTTCTAATTTATAGATTTTTGAGGAATATGAATAGTGAACAGTTTTCGGACTATATTTTTTTAATATTTTTATAATTTTTTTGAGCAGTGAACCTCCATGTGGTGAACATATTGCAACAGTGAACCTAAGTGGTGTGAACATATTGAATAGTGATTCAAGCAGTGAACCTTTAAGTGGTGAACATATTACAATAGTGAACCCCTACTTGATTTGTACATCAATTCGAGGACGACTCACAAACGAAAGTGCTGGATGGAGGAGAAGAGAGACTCCAATTGAGTATTTTTTGAGTGACTTACGCAACAACATGAATTAGGTGATTAAGGGATGATTTCGTTACCAAAATAATAAATTTAATAAGTGTGTGACTAAAACGTAAAAGGAAACTAAATAATAAGAATGATTAGATTAATTAATATTAGTTTCAGATAATTAAAATGTATAGTAAATAAAATTTTAAAAAAGAAATAAAATGATTGGTACACGTTTATCCACAACGATTCTCAATTTAAAAAAATTCTCAACTGATCCACCCTCAGTTCATCCATTTGATAACTCCTCCATATATGTGCATTATTGTTCATCATAATAAATGTCACCATCTACAAATACTAGTTTGTGACCAATCTTATGAGCAGCAATCTTGTGCTTGCAATTTTCAGCCTCAATTGGCTTTCATTATCCATCATTTGCATGTCTTTCACGTGCATTAATAGAGAATTTTCCCTAATTCATTCACGTGTTCACTCGTAGTAATTGAGAATTTTCAGCCTCGATTGTCTTACAATCAATCCTAGTATGAAAATGGATACTCAAGAT